>JANDJZ010000022.1:0-244077 GCA_027943245.1 Acanthamoeba sp. SK_2022b
TCCACCGAGGAAGCGCTCGTGTTGGTCGATGCCGGGCAGCTTCTTGCGTGGGATGACCAAGAGCCGCTTGTGGAATGGGTGGGTCTTTTGGGTGATCACCGCCGAAGTGCTGGGCCCGTGCTCGGTGAGGTTCACCCACTGCTTGGGGTCCACTGGGTCCTCTCCCTTTGGCGATAGCAGCACGTAGAGCCTGCGGGCGTGTCGCTGCGTGAGTCTCAGTAACAGACACCAACGCGAGAGATACAACACACCGAGACACGTCTTCTAGGTCGTGTGGTTCGCGATCAGGGTCGTTCTCTACACGGGACTTGGGTCGATAGAAGAAGTACACCAGCCCTGGGTGACAAAAAGTCGTGTGAGCCGATGCTGTGCCTCGCCGCGAGGGGAATGGAGAGTGGGGGCAACCAGTTTCAAGGATGGAGGCGTGTCCGTGCAGGTTCTGGGTGTCCTTCTTGTGATGTATCCGCGATCGCTCATGCTTGTTCAGCCTGTGGGGCACGTAGCCTCGCCACTGGAACCAGGGTCCAGTCGGCAATTGGGTCCCCACGATAGAGCAGTGCAGCTGTGGCGCGTTACTCCAGCAACTCGCCTTTCGCGCAGCTGTACGGGCCCACACCTCTCCTACTCCTCTTCTCATGGTACTGTATAACTGCTAGTGGTCTTTAGTAGTGGATAGTATGCGTCTATCTCTGTTCCCACTCTGCAGTGTGGCATGCGCTTGTGTCCCCCTGCAGAACACCATGACGCGCCTTCACGTTGAATTTCGATAAAATCGGCTACTCTATCTAAAAGCATTCGGTTGGAGGAGCAATGGCGGCCGAGCACATCAGCGCTGCAGCCAGCTTGACAATGCTGGACGTATATAAAATGGTGCGTGTTTGAAGGTAATCCGGGATCTGCCTGGCGTGTGTGTCTACTGCGCCCGCAGACCGCTCGCGACCCCGTGCTGCATTTTCGTTCGGCGGACCATGGGCGCGCTGGATCTGCGCCCGGATGAGTTGTTCTCGGCCTCCCCGTCCCACGCTCGGTCGCGCCTCATGTGGTGGGTGGTTGACCGCCCGCTATCGAAGCTGGCCAGCACCTCCTTCATCTCCTCGAGCAAGTGCGCCTGTTGTTCGAGTCAACAACCAATCAGTGTGTGTGCGTGTGCGTGTGCGTGTGCGTGTGCGTGTGCGTGTGCGTGTGCGTGTGCGTGTGCGTGTGCGACAAACCTGACGGAGAGGCAGGCGCATGATGTGGGAAGGCGAGTATTGGAGGTCCAGCTCCCGAACGCCATCGCTATCGCGCTCGGTGGCCGACGCGAGCAGGATGAGCGGGATGAGCTCCGTCAGTGAAAGGAGATACACCTCCACCGCGCGGAATTTCATCATGTCCACCACCAGCGCATCGACCGGACCGTCGAGTCGGGCCAAAAGGTCCTCTCGGGTAGACACGACGGTCACCTACACACATAACCAACAAATGTGTGCAAGTCAGCAAAGAAATTCATTATAAGTTCTTAAACAAATTAAAAGTTCCATATTTAAATTGTAAATTCCTATTTTGTGTTTGGTGAAGGGCAGCCCCGTACGGTGGCTCCAGCAGCGGTGAGGTGGGTCTGGAGAATCTGGGCGTTGGTGCTGTTGGACAAAAAGAGAAGCAGGCTCCTTCCAGCACACTCGTCGGTCTCACTTGCCCGGGGCACAGCAGCCGGCACTGCTCGTGCATCGGGAGTCAGCCACGCGCTCACGCGCACGACACAATAGGACCAGAGTGAGGAGTTACCGCCGGCTCGGATTGTGAAATGGAAGGAGAAGCCCGAGTCGTCGCCGTCGTTCTCGGCCCACATCCGCCCGCTGAACATCTTGCACAGCTTTTTGCATACGTAAAGCCCTGCAGGGAAGCACACGCACACACACACACACACACACACACACACACACACACACACACACACACACACACACACACACACACCGCACATCACACATCACACAATGCACAAGTTGATGGTTAAGAAGGCCGGCTGACAGACGATGGGTCGCAGGAAAGAGCGCAGCTCAGCGTACCGAGGCCGCCGCCGCCGTATTGGAAGGCATGGACGGCGCTCCCGTAGGAGAAGGGCCGGAACAGCTGCTCCATCTCCTCCTCGCTGACGACCTTGCTCGTGTTCTGCACCCGGAAGTGCAGCTCTACGCTGTTTCCGGGCTCCTCCTGCTTCGCCTCCCCCGCGCTCTCCTTGCCTTTCGCGTCGACCCCCTGGCCGTGCGTCGAGCCGGCCGACGTCGTTCCCGCCCTCGGCTCGCCGGACTCGTCGTCGACATCGCTGTCGGCGAAGGCGAGGATCGTGCGCGGCGTGGCGGACCGCGAGGGACTGCTCGCCGGATGCGAGGTGAGCCAGCGCGCCGACGTGTAGAACTGTTCGGCCGCGCGATTCGCCGGCGACGCGCGACCTCGGCTCTGGCTCCGGCCGCGACGCTCGTGGACAACGTTGCCGCCCCCCACGCTGCCCTCGCCGCTACTATTGCTGGCGCTGGTGATGTCACCGTCTTGGCTGTCGATATCATTGCTGTGATCGTCGCTGGTCTCGATGTCGCTCAGCGACGATGAGGACCGCGAGAGGCGCGAATTGCCGGGCAGGGAGTGACGACGCGGCACGTGCGACCAGGACACCGACGATGAGCCGAGCGACGACGAAGCCGACGACGGGGAGGCCAAGAGCGGAGGCGGAGTGGGAGACGGCGGCGCGGTGTGGGGAAAGAAGGCGGCCAGCGATGACGGGGAGAGTGATGGAACAGACGATGAGGACGACGATGAAGGCGGGACAGTGGAGACGGAGATGATGATCTCGCCCGTCTCGGTGAGGCGTAGGGAGTGGGTGAGGAGGTTGGCGAGGATCTGCTGTAGTCGCAGGCTGTCGGTCATCAGCTGGCGTGGGACGTCCGGATCTAACACGTAGGCCAGGTTGATGTTCTTGGCGGCGGCTTGAGCCTCAACGGCGCTCATGCACGTCTCTATGCATTGGTCGAGCCCGAACACGTTGGCCTCCTGCATCCAGTCCCATATCTCGTCAGCACACGCACACGCACACGCACACGCACACACACGCACACGCACACGCACACGCACACGGAAAAGACGTACAAAATTGAGTTTCATGGCCTTGAGCTTGGATAGATCGAGCACGTCGTTGACGAGGGACAGGAGGGTCTCGGACGAGTCCTGGATGTCCTCGATGCACTCGAGCTGCTGGTCGCTCATGTTGGTGTCCTCCATGAGCGAGGCCATGCCCATGATGCCGTTGAGCGGCGTGCGCAGCTCGTGGCTCGCCACGGCGAGGAACGAGTCCTTCATCTTGTCGACCTCGCGCAGCTGCGCGTTCTTGGCTCGCAGCTGTCGATTGGCGCGCCGCAGCCTGTCGACGAGCAGCGCGTTCTCGAGCGTGTTCATGAGCTGGCCGGTGAGGATCTTGATCAGCCGCAGCCGGTCGTCGCTGAACACGCCCACCGTGCTGCCGTTCTCGAGGTAGACCAGCCCGCGGTGCATGCCCTTGATCGACATGGGCAGGCACAGAACCGAACGCGGCTGGCGCCGCATGACGTAGTCGTCCGTTTCGAAGCGTCGGTCCACCAGCACGTCGTGCAACACCACCTCGCCTGGTGATAAATAAAATAATTATAATAAATACAAAATTAAAATATTCATAAAATAATAATAAATGATATAAAAACACAGTTGGAGTCGGTCGTACTTTTGGTGCGCCAGCAGTAGTTGATGATACGGTTGGGCAGGTCTGAGTTTTCGCCGTTGTAGAGCACCTGGACGACTTTGACCCGCACTTGTCCCTGCGCATCATGCGTTGATGAATGTTCATCAGCAACTCTCGCGTGTCGGCTCTCCTCTACACGTCGTGCAGACATGTACCCTGCGGGAGGCCTTGGCCCTTGCCCGGATGTGCAGCAGCCCCGGCCTGTCGTTCTCGTCCGACTCGTCGCTCCCGCGAGAGCTGTCGCTGCTCTCGCTGCTCTCGTCCTCTGTGAGCAACAGCGAGCCCTGCGAAACGACGACAACAATCATCAGCCACAGCTCATCGAGCAAGTGTGCCAGCTGGACACACACACACACACACACACACACACACACACACACACACACACACACACACACACACACACAACACACACACAGAGAGAGAGAGAGAGAGAGAGGGTGAATACGCGAGAGGCGCCGGTGTTGGTGACGATCAGGTCCATGAGCGACCGCAGCAGCTCGCTCAGCTTCAGCTGGGACGACAAGTGCTGTGTGGCCTGTACCACAGCGTCCAAGTCCAGTGCACTGTGACACGCGAGATGCAGGCATTTAGACGCCAGCGCTGTGGTGGTGCTGCACATCAACAATCGGTGCTTGGCCTGTACCTGGAAATGATGGCCGTGGTGCTCGAGTACTGATTGATGTGCGTGGAGGCGGTGAGGTTGCGCACGGGGGGCGGCGAATGCGGTTTGGGGCTCTTGTTCGCGTTGTTCATCCGCATGACCGCACGCGCGCCCCACTTATGAAAGCAATAGGCAGATTCCGTCGCTGCCTGGTCCGCCATCGCCTTGAGCACCTGATGCAGATCGTGTTTGTTGGTGAGCGATCAAGATGAGTCAGTGCCGCAAAGAGCGGGGAGGGCGGATACCTGCCAGGAGAGCTCCTTGGCGACAGCGGCGTCTTGTACGAATCCGTTTTCGATGGCCAGCGTAAAGGCCTCCTCGTACTTGTCCAAAATTTCAGGCAGCCGTCGGCTGTCCCGCCCGCTGTTGCGCTCCCGCTCGGCCAGCCACGCTCGCTCCGCCTGAAGTTGGGTTCGTGTGTCAGGACGCTGACGCTCAGCCGCCGGGAGGCCCGATCATACAACACACACACACACACACACACACACACACACACACACACACACACACACACACACACACACGAACCTCGACGAGTAGAAACTGGTGAGCAAAGTTGGCCGGCGCCGAGTCGGCCCATTGCTTGAGCTTGGCCTGGTTCTGTGCCACGATGGCTTTGTACGACTCGTACTCCTCCTTGGACAGCACCACCGGCCCCTGGAGATCGCGCGTCGCGTGTTGCGTGGCGAGCCGGCCGCCGCTGCCGCCGGCGAAGCCGTAGGGCCCACGCTCGAGGGCTCGCATCTTCTCCTGGCGCTTCTTGCGATGCTTCTCCAGCGAGCGACGGCGAGACTCGCCCTTCTTGACCTCCATGTTCTTCTCCAGCTCGCGCCACTCCGAGGCGAGCTCGCGCACGCGCTCCTTGGGCGTGACGAAGCTCTGCGAGGCCTTGCACATGGCCAGCAGCGCCATCGAATAGACAAAATGAAACTCTGCACGCACTCGGTTAGGCCAAAACTCGACCGAGGGGAGTGAAATGCGTGAGATGACACCACACACACACACTACACGACCGCCGTACCAACTTCCTCCTTGAACTGGGCGATGAAGGAGAGGCGCTCGAATGCTTTCTGGCCGGCCTGAAGGGCCTCGCGGTATCGGCCCATTATGTACAGATAGTGCATTCGCACCGTGTGGTATTGCGCTGAGATCACAGAATTGAGAATGCCACGCGCGAGAGAGTGAAGAATGTGGTGGAATGTCAGGCCAACGCTGCTCTCAGGCCCACCGCACGGATTTATCGACTGGGGGAGGGCGTACCGATGGGCATGGGTGGAGCGTCGGTCTCGATGTAGGTCTCAAACTCCTCATCCGACTCATCGACTGCTGTGTCCATGAGCAGTTTGGCGTATCGCTCGAACGTGATGAGCATCTTGCACACGTCGACCCAACCGGTTTCCTCCGAGTACCGCCGGTACGGACCTAAACGCAGATGAAGGAGTTAATATATAAATAAATTGATAAATAATATTTTCAAACAATACAGCTCAAAAGAAAATTAACCGGAGGAATGAGGACTACGACGAACCAATGCAAGAGATGATCTCTGGAAGAGGAACGTTGCACCAGAGACTGCCGACGAGATTGTAGGCGCATCCGGTGCCAAAGGCCGGATTGCCTCCGGCCACGGCGTGCTTGAATCCGAGCTCCAGGCCTTGAATGGAATCGCGCAAGGGGTACTTCAACCAATTGAGGTAGGCTGGTCACAGTCACCGTCACGTCAAGTCAGCGAACGTCACTTGACAAAGAGAGAACAGAGTGAGAGAGGACACGCAAGGTCGATAGGCGTACAGTAGAAGATTTCCCACACTTCGCCGCGATCGGCAAACCGCGAATGGGCGTAGTGCTTTTCGCACAGGTCGATCGCCAGCTTGCCCCACTCATAGGCCTCGACAAACTGGCGCATTTGTGAGAAAGCACGCATACGTGCACACGTTAACAGACGGTCGCCAGGGACAGTTTGGGAGCAGGGGAGACGCTTACCCGCTTCCTGATGCCGCAGGCCACCCAGCCATACCACGCGTAGAGAAGGGACGAGTGGGCGATGTGGCCGTAATTGATGCTTGTCTTGATCTATCGCAGAAAGAGCTCTTTTAGAGCGCTGTGTGCAATGCCAATCCCAACAACCGAGCGCGAAGCGCAAGTGCGAGTGCGGCGTTGTACCCCGGTTGCCAGAGCATAGGCGTAGGCGTTGGGCTTGACGAAGTAGTAGCCCACGGCCATCTTGCTGATTAGCTTTTGAATGACCTGCTCACACATTGCGCGACGCAAGCAACTCAAAGGGGTGAGACATGACGCTGCAGAGGTGCAGCCGCGGTGAGCATCGCACCATGGCCCTCTCGTCGCTGGCCGGAGGGTCGTCGAGCAGGTCGGAGATCGAGCGGTTGGCCAGCAGCTCGTCTACCTCCTTGAGCGCCTGCTGTACCATCTCGTCGTCGGGGTCGACAGGCATATCCAGCCCAAGGGCGGCCAATCCCTGGAGCCCATACGAGATCATGTCCTGCAGAGCGCCGACGCGTTTCCGTCGTTAGCAAAGGCGACTACGCCAACAACGATGATGGCGTACGTCGTAGCGCTGCATGCATGTCGACATCTGGTTGCGTTGAATGTAGACCTCGTTTCGCTCCCACGCGTCCTTGGAATGATCGACCACTGCGGTGAAGAGCAGCTCCGCTGCCTCGACGTTCTTGCACAGGTACTCGCACTGCGCCTGCTCTGTTATTTAGACGAATCGCCGCATCGCATCACGTGTGAGTGTGGGCTTGCTGTAACGGCGCTGCCACCTAGCCACACGTGTCGCTTACCCAAGTGGAGCTGAAAGGCGAGGTTGTGCTGCGATTCCCATCCATCAGCCGGCAGCATGTTGATTCCCTGAGCCGCCACCTTTCGCGCCATCTCGTATGCTATTCACCCAACCAATGAAATTAATTTGACGAAAATAGCAATTAAAAGAATAAATACGACGCTAAAAGGGACAAAGCTCACCCATAGAATTCTTGCCCTTGATGGCGGCCTTGAGGTTGAGGCGTGCGATGACGAGACGCTGTTCGGGATCCTGGATGAGGTCGGATGCCTCACTAAAGTGATACACGACATCGAAGATGTCGAATCGCTGCTGCTCGGTCGACGCTTCTTGCTTTTTGTTCCACGTTGCTTGCTGCATGAGCACAACACACAGCAAGGATGAGCATCAGTAAAGGAGTAAAACAACAAAGCACGAGGTAATGGGTCATTTACCGTGACGTCCTCGTTGATGTTGACCTTGGTCATGAGGAACTGGGCCACTTCCAAGTGCATGTGCTTGTTCCTGTCGAGCGGCACGCACTCGTAGGCCGCCTGCTGCATGCGATCGTGCAGGAATCGATACTCAAAGTCGCCCGAACGCATCACGAATCCTGCACGGCGAGTACAGCACCAGAGCCCACGCTTCAGCCCAAAAGGGCACACCCGTGGCAATGCGGGAGCGGGTGTGTGCCTTGATGGAGGGTCTGCCAGAGGAGAGTCTCTACGGCTTCGACGGGCATCGAGACGTACTCAGCGATGTCTCGGACATCGAATTTGCCCCCGAAGAAGGCGGCCACTTCCAGCAGACCCAGCGTCTAACGAACATAGGATCGTGAGACACACCGCGAGTGGAAGGTAAGGCGGTAGTGGTGGTGATGGACCTCCTTGGGGAGCTTGCGCAGATCCTGCGCCATGAATTCGACGACGTTGTCCGTGTATTGCATGCCCTCGATTTTCTCTAAATCCCACTGCCAGCAGCCTCTGGCATAGTCGAACCACTACAGCCCGCGGAAGATGCACGCAGGAGATGTGTGAGACCCAACATCGCCGCGGAAGAGCTTCTGTAGTCAACGTACGATGAGTTCGGTCTGGTAGAGCTTGGTGAGGAAGCTGATGGTGAAGAACGGATTGCCCTTTGTCTTGGTGTACACCAGCTCCGATAGCTTAAGAGTGCTCTGCGGCGTCTCGGTGTAGTGCAGCACATCCGCAACCATTCTATTGACATCCTCGATCGCCAGGGGCTGTGTACACGTTCCGCATTATATTCTCAGCCAAGCGAACTCTTAAAAAATACACAAAACTAAAATCACAACCGCAAAAATAGAACTACGTAAATAGAACAAAAAATAAAATAAAAAATAAAACGTTACCTCGAGAAGTATGCTGTTGCATTGGACGCCCTTGTTGCGGAGCTCGTCGAGCAACATCCACAGCGGATGCGTGGGACTGACCTCGTTGTCGCGATAGCCGCCCACCAACAGCAGCGGGCCGCATCCAGACGACGGCGTACGGCACACGATCTTCTGGATCAGCAGGAACGACGGCTGGTCGGCCCAGTGCAGATCGTCCAGGAACATGATCAGGGGCTGCCCGGGCTTGATGCTGCGCGAAAGGGTGTCAGGAACGACAAGAATGCATTCCAATGAGACCACAAGACGAGGAGGCCTTACCTGGAAAAGACGTCGATGAGGCGCGTGAAGAGTTGGTTGTAGAGGTTCTGCATCTCGGACATCCCGAGGTCGAGCTCCACGGCCGGCTGCTCCCCGAGAAGCAGCTCCAAGCTCGGGATCACGTTCACCAGCAGCTGGCCGTGCCCGCCGACGGCCTCGCGCAGTCTCTCCCTCGTACGGCTCACCTGCTCTTCATCTTCGCCCAAGATCTGTGCAACAGCGACCAGGCCCAACAGATCAGTTCAGCGCTGGGGCGGGCTCGGAGTAGAAGCCTGTGCCGGTTGGCAGCCGTACCTGGTGGACGACGTCGGAAAAGGCGGCGACGATGGCCGAGTAGGGCACGTCGCGTTTGTTGAAGTCGTATTTGCCCGCCATGAAGTAGGCGTACTGCTTGACCTCGCGCAGTTGGCCCACTAGCGAGGTCTTGCCCACACCAGAGTAGCCGGCCACCATCAGCACCTGCGCGGTGTGTGCATTGGCGTCAGAAGAGAAGAGGAAGACCACAGCCCCAGCATTCGTGTGTGTGCGTTTGGCGCTCACCTGGTTCTTGGGGTGGGAGCCGGACAGCGAGCGATAGATGTCCTGCAATCGAGAGGTCTCGTCCTCGCGCCCGTAGAGCTTGCCTTGAAAGGCGAACACGTCAGACACGTCGTCCTGGCCGGGCGTGAAGCCCAGCTCGGCCGCTTCGGCTTCGGCCGCCAGCCGCTTCTTCTCGGCGTCGTCGGTGCACCGATCGGCCTGTGCTCGAGTCTCGAAGATGGCCTGGCACCGCAGGAGGTCGGCCACGAGGCCGCGACTGCTCTGGTAGCGCGTCTCCACCGACTTGGCCAGCAGCCGATTGACCACCGCCGACAGACAGAGAGGCACGGTCGGATTCACCTCGTGCGCCAGCGGCGGTTGCTTGGCCATGTGGGCGTGCATCATGCGCACGGCCGAGCGCTCGCGGAAGGGCGGCGTGCCGCACAGGAGCTCGAAGAAAGTGACGCCCAACGAGTAGAAGTCGCTACGATAGTCCACCGGCCTACTCGTCACCTGCCCGCCACCGCCGGGCGTAGGCGCGGCGGTGGCGGTGGCCGTGGTGGACGACGCGGCGATGGCGCTGCCCGTGCTGCTGCGGAGGGACAGCTCCGGCGGCAGGTAGGCGAGCGACCCCAGCACGTGATGCACGGCCGACTGCTTGCCCTGCGTCTGCGCCGAGGTGGTGTCCTTGCTGCGTATGACGACCGACGCGATTCCGAAGTCGGAAATCTTCACGAGGCCCGTGTCTTTGTTCCATATGATGTTGTGTGGCTGCGTGTGAGGGAAACACTCCGGAGTGAGCTCCCAAACAAAATCCAGAGAAAGGCTCACGAGGCCTAAATTGGAAAACGTGGCCCGCGCAAGAAGAAAAACGAAAACACACAAAAAAGATGGATGGATGGCAGATTGATGAAAGGTGAAGTTCGTTGATTCCAACGCCAAATATCTTAAAATATGAGGGTTTTTTACCTTGAGATCTTTGTGGACGACGGAGCGGCTGTGGATGTGCCCCAGTGTGCCCGCAACGGACAGGGCCAGCGTGAGGAAGGTCCGTATGCCCTCCGCGCCGTGGGTGGCGAAGGCGCCCTCGCGGGCGAGCCACTTGTCGAGCGAAGCCCCGCCAAAGTCCTCGAGCACGAGCGCCTCGACACCTGGCCGCGAGAGACGGGCGACCACCCGCACAACCCCGCTCACGCCACTGAGGGAGGCCACCACTTGATGCTCGTGCTGAAAGTTGGTGAGGTGTCGCGGCAGCGGCAGCGACACGTTGAGCACCTTCACTCTCACCACTTGCCCCTCCTCGATGCCCTGGGGTAACTCGCCCCCCTCTTCGATGGGCCCACGGTTTGCCACGCGGCAGCGAAAGACTACCGAGTGAGCGCCCCTGTCCACATCGGGCGACACCAGCTCGAAGCCCTCCTCTCGCAGGAGCTTCTCTGTGGCTTCCTCATCCATCTCCTCCTTCTCCTTCTTGGCAGCTGTTGTGTTCTCCGGCGCCTGCCTCCAGGCTGCGTTGCCTCGTCGGCTTTGTGTTTGCCCACAGCGGCAGGCTCCGGCGCAGCGTGCGGAGAACTCGCCTGGCGCGCCATCTCGTTACACACGGCACCGGTGGCAGCACACAAAAGGCACGAAAATGCGATTTAGGCAAATTAAAATACTTGCTGACGTCAGCTCCAGAGCGCTGGAGATGATGCTGCATCTAGGCGCCTCAAATGAATGCATAGCGAAGGAGCGGGTGCGGCGCGTGTGGTCGCAGCTGAAGCAGACCCTCTCCTCGGGCGCCCCCGCCCCCGCCTTACCTGCTGGGGTCGCCTTCGCTTTGGCCGACGACGACGGTGGCCCCTTCGCTGCCGAGGAAGAGCGTGCCATGACCGCGCAGCTGCGAAAGAAGAGCGAAGCAGGACTGGGGGCCTACATTGCGCTGGCGAGAAACAGCGCCGACGATGAGTTCGACCTGCTCCACGAGCTCGCGGAGTGGCTCTTCTGGCCTGCCTCTGCCGATGAAGGCAGCGAAGAAAGCAGCCACGTGGACCTTTCCGCGACGAACCATGGGTTGGACGATGCCGACCAGACGGGGAAGAGGCAGGTTCTGGGCGATGAGGAGGACCAAGACAGCCAGCGATCGGCCAAGAGAGCACGAATAGAGGTTAGAAGGGGAGACCAACACGAAGATGAAGACGACGGCCTCGAAGACGAGGCGCTCCAGCTGTTCGCGCCCAGCCTGCTCCGGGCTCTGTCGTGGGTGGTCATTGCGCGGAGCTATCTGCTGCCGCAGTTCATCTGTCGTCTCTGGCGACGCGTATGGCGGCTGTGCCGACAACTAGGCGGAGGCAGCAGGGAAGAGGCAGGCATCCAGGCGAGGAGGAGGAGGAAACTGCTGGTGCTGCTCCAGTGCCTCACTAGGCTCCTGGCATCGGGACACAGGACCGACAATCCCAGGCATGGTCCGTTCATCCCGCTCCCTTGATGCCTCTCACCTACTCGCACACATCTCAACCACTACACGACATGAGAGCAGATAGCATGGTAATGGACAAGTTTCAGGAGTTGGTGTTGGGCCACGATGACCCCGCTGTGGTTATAGGTAGCTCCACTCCTACCCCCCCCCCCGGGGCAGCGTGCTGTCTGTCTCCTGCGGCTAAGATTCCAGGGACATCAACAACAGAAGGCATACGGCTCTTCCACTCCTTGACGTCTAGGCTGTATAGGAACACCATCATCGCCTCCAAGAGGCACCAGGTAGCCCTTTTGACCCCCCCCCCAAGCATGGAATCTCCCTTTGCAGTGTCCGTTGGTTGAAGTGGCGCGTATGTCAGATTGTAGGATATGTGCTACGACTCGCTGGACACCCAAACGAGCGAGTGCGCCAGGTCGTTAGGTTGGTCACCTATGTGCCACTATGGCACGAGAACTTGCATCCCATCACCTTCGAGGTGGCCCTCCTTCCTTCTATAATTAATGATTTATTTTAGCTCACCGGTCAGCGGAGGGAGGCAGATCTTGTTCGTGCATGCCAGCGACCGAGAGAAAGATGACTATGTGCGCGAGCACGCTTTGGACATCATAGCAGATATCGCGAACCAACGCTACTCCCCACAGGTCGTAAAGCGACTCGTGTTGGCAGCCATGGTGCGTCATCTTTTGTTTGTTTGTTTGTTTGTTTGTTTGCTTGCTTGCTTGCTTGTTTGTTTGCTTGCTTGCTTGCTTGCTTGTTTGTTTGCTTGCTTGCTTGTTTGTTTGATTGATTTCTACTTTCTAGCACGCAACACTCATCAACACTGCACGCTCTATAGTCTCTCACCACCACTCATTGTGACGCGTCTCGCAGGAAAGCGAAAGTCGCCCGATCGCACGAGCGGGTACCCTTGCGCTGACGCGCTACATCGAACACGAGGCCATCAATGCCAACCACTTCCCTGTACGAGGGCTCCTTCGGTGCGCCTCAATGTCTTCTTCGCCTTCTTTCTCGCGACGGCAAGCCGCTGAAGAGCATGACTCGCTTTTTGCCTCACTCTCTTTGCTCTCTTTGTTGACGCCAGGCTGTTGAACCTATTGGCGCAAAACATGCAGCTGAGCGAGCCTGGGGTGGGTACTCTGCTCGACCTCACCTCGGAGCGTATAGTGAGCCAGTGGTCCTCGTTTGCCGACTCCATGCCGTTGCTGCCGTTTGACCTGCAGCGCCACCTTGAGAACCTGAACCTTAAAGCCAAGCAAGCAACATGTTGCCCCCCCCTCAATCGTGTCAATGTTGGGCGCGCACTCACTCGCCGCGTTTGCAGACCTGCGCAAGAATGCGGAGGCACCTTGGCTTGTGGACTGGGCTACTGACGACGACGATGACTACCTGCGGGACTGGTGCACCCTGCGGGAGGTGAGCCTGATCTGTGCAGAGAAGGTGGCTCTCGCCTTCAGCCAGGAATCAGTGGCCGAGGTGATGCCCATGTTCATGGAGACACGTTTGGGGGCCAATGTGCCCTGGCAACAACGGTGCCTGTTGCCACACGCCACACAGGCCACACGCTCCTGTTCCTAACAGATTCGTGTGCGCCCCTCTTGACTTCAGAGAATGCGCGCTGGCGCTTCTGGGATTGGTAGCACAGGCCAACGCCAAGAACGAGACGCTGGATCCAGCGGAGACCCTGTTCCTGAACTGGGTCGCTGCCGCACTACACGATGTAGAGGCATGTCAACTATGCAACATGCAACTTGACCCTCCCCTCACGAGATGGAACGTGCTCATGGTGTGTGTGTGTGTGTGTGTGTGTTTGTGTGTGTGTGGTTCAGGCCAGGATCCGTGCGACGGCGTGCTGGGCACTCCAGTTCTATTTCGCCGGTTGGCCGGCTGCCACCGCGGCGGTTGCCCAGGACGTGGTCAGTCTGGCGCGTGATCCGCACCCCAAGGTGTGTGAGTCCGCCCTCTTGGCCCTCCATGCCCACCAGACAGCATGCGTCAAGGACCCATGAGGTATAGCGGGCGTAGTGTCAGTACCCGTCGATGAGCGCAGCCAGCGAGCAGAGGGCGCTCGTCCCTTGCGGCAACGGCTCCTCTTCGTGGACCGCCTGCTGCGTTTCCGTGACCCGGCCATGAACACGAAACCTGGCATGCTCTATCTGATGCTTCTCACCTCCATGTCGCGGCTTGTATCTCTTCTTTATTGGTTGACCGCGTGCCGTCATCAGTCGTGCTTGCCCTTAATCACTAGAGCCATTACGCGCAAGACCAATGAGCACCCTACCCTACGGTAAGATAGTAGTGGTGTACCTTGAGGCTTGAGAGAAGTCATTTCAGGGTATTTCTCACCGTAAGAAAAGAGAAGCTCAGTTCCTACCCACATATCAATTTAGAATACCACCTGTAGACAGACAACAGTCGCGTGGGAGTTGCGTACCCATGGGAATGTTGGTGGTTGCATAAAAGGCCACACGATTTAGGCCACTCACGTACCTGTTCTGGGCCTCCATATTGGAATGAGTGTTGCTGTGGTTGGCAAACCTACAATAGCACGAGTAAGTTGGTCAACATTTCTCCAAATGAACAGAAGAAGCAAGAACCTGAGTTTGTTGGCAACTTTCTCTCCATCAAGCTTTGATCCATGCTTTGCTAGATCAAAGATATAGGAAGGGCTGTGTGCTGCGAGTATGACTTCTTCTCTCAAAGAGCCCTCCTCTGATGTCACGCACTGACATACATCTTTTAGAAAACATGACTGATGTTCCCAGAAGGGAAGAGTAACCCTACCTCACCAGCATACTCGCCAATAAACTCTCCCTTTTTGATATCTTCACCTGCAAAAAGGGCCCACCCTCTGATCGTGCTATTGATACCAACAAGCACTCTCTTGACATACAGGTAAGAATGCAGGCAGTGTGCTGGCTGTGATTGAAGATACCTTACTAGACCGGCCAAAGAGTAGATGAGTATTGCTGCATTTCTTCTCCGCTGTGTTGTGTCTATGGCACAAATCAGGAGAGCACTCCCTCTTTGCTAGATAGCATGGGCACTTAACAGAACCCACACATGTGAGGAAGTATCAGAAGCAGCAGTTGATGTTCGAGTGTACCTTCTTTGTGTTGCACAACTTGGAGCCATGTGTACACTGGCAGCCTCTCCAACGTACATGGCAAGATGGTGGACACAGGCAAGCCACTTCGCAGCCTGTCGCCATACAGAGGCACCTGCAGTTTTCTTGGCACTGGCTTCTGCATTTGCAGTAGCGATAGTCACCTTTTGGCTCTTTCTCTCCTTTTTTTATTGCCTGTGTGGGGCGAAACTAAGGTTAGTGGTTGTTACCGTAGTGATCTAACTCCATGAACATACTCGGCTCATCTTCAGCAGCTTTGGCGTAGCCTTCGTCTTCTCTGTAGAGAGAGAATGGTAAGCCAATCTATCTGAAAAGGAGCCAGAATCACGTACTTTCAAGGTGATGCGCTTGCATCCTTTCCTTGTTTATCGTTGCCCAGACCTCCTTCTTGTTCTGGAAATAGTAGCATGCAACCTTGTGGCAGGTCTCGTGCACTCCAAGGTCGCGAGCAATGCAACAGAAGTCTGGGCCATGGATTGAGAAGCTGATGTTGAAGGCCTGTGTTCCCTCGTCATTGAACTCCACCTTGGCCGTGTTCGATTCTCTCATACACAGATCGATAAAGGCACAGTCCTTTTGGCACGGAATGCGCTTCAAAGGAAAAACCTCGCTTTCGGTTGGTGTAGGCATGTAGGGCAGCACGGTGTCCTCATGCTTGTCCCCAACTGTCGCGCCCTTAACATCAGATACCCCGATCCTGTCAATCACTGTGTCCAACTCAAAAGGATGTTGGGAGTGGGAGCACACACCACACCATGCTGACCACAGTCGGGCATGTAACAAATTCTGCAAAACCAATCTGCCATGTTGTGAGTGTCTCCAAGCACTCTGTGCAGGAAAGAGGAACTAGAATAGTGAGCACTCGAATGAGTAGGAAGGTAGTGTCTGGGTGTCGTTACCTCACCGGAGCAGGATAGGACTGCTGGATCCTGTGATGGCCAAAGAGGTTCAGGGCAAGCAGATCGCTGATCAAAAAAGGGGCAGTTACCGGTCTTCCACAATATCTTTGGCATATCCAAGCTCCTCGCACAAGGCCTCTACAACTATTGACCTGAAATTGTGAGCCTGGTCGATCATGCAGAAGATGGCATGCAACACCTGGTCGTGCTTGAGCTATTTGGAAAGATATGTTGAACTTGTGGCCCTGCCAACTCGCACATCCAGTCATCCCCACCGCATTCCTCATACCTTCCACTGGCGGTTTATGTTGTCTGGCTTGGGTAAGAAACGCTCCGACCCTCTGCTAAGGGGCACTTCCGTGAGAACTCCGTCGGTGTCATCTTTGTATGGCACAAAGGGGAGCTCCCGAGTGTCTAATCTCTGTTGAGCATGCGATCGCGGACACCACGTCAGCAAAACCAGCGTGATCACGAGGCCGAGGTGGGACGCACCCCCAGCTGGCCTTTGATTGGGGCGAATCGCCGCCCTCGCGGCAGGGCCTCCACAGGTTCAAGCATGATCGGCTCGGGCCACGGCTCTAGCTGATCGATTATGTCAGGCGTCTCCGCGTCTCGTCTTCGCTGCTCGTCCAGCAGCTTCTCAATGTCCTCGGCCATCTTGGCCATCCATTCCTGTGATGGGTATCGCCGTTAAGTCGGTCAGTTAACCACAATGTGTCAAAGGAAGTGGGGCACCTCTGTCTTGGCTTCGTAGGCGGCCAGGGCGTGGGGTAGTGTCTCTCGGATGCAGGCGACTATGCTGTCCTTGATGCGGCGCTGCTCCTCCAGCACGACGCGCGCTCTCTTCGCGGTGCTGGGCTGCTCCACCTCTTCCTCCTCCATCTCTTCCTCTTCGTCGTCGATATCGCTCAGAGCAGTGAGCTCCACCTCTTCTTCTGAGCTCAGCTCCATGTTTCGGTACAAGGATGCCACGACTCTAAGACGCCTGTTATGGTGGACCTTAAAGTTCTAACAAAGTCTTTTCCTTCATTCTTTCTGCTCCCTGCATTACTGCGCAGTATTTGACGGCTCTTCGCTTGGTGACGGTCGCCCTAGCACGAAAACATATGGCACCTTATCATGTCGTGCTCCTCTTCTTTAGCAGGGACAGTACAGCAGGACGGGACTTGTGGCACCGTACTGGCATGCTTTAGTGTTTCTGTTGATTCTCTTTCTTGTGGACTCGTCACCAGGTATGGTAGTTTGAAAGACGCTGACCACCACAAACTGCCCGTGCTGACAAGGAGCAGCGTGGAGAAGACCAGTCGGACGCGGGTAATGTCAGACCAGGTGGGCAGCGTCGGTCCTAGCATCTAGTGAGGGTGACAAAACGAGTGGGGCAAGCGAGAGCTGTGGTGAAACACCAATTTATGTTTTTGATATTACAGACTAAGGGGCTCTATACACGACGAGGCTGCATCAGATAAGGGGATTAGCAGGACAGGTCCGCCTCGATGCGTCGGAAGACCCAAAGAGGCTTGACTGCTTTAGTAGCCCTGGGCGATGAGGTAGTCGGCGAGCTTCTCCACCACGTTGGCGCACTGGCCAGGCTGGACCTTCTCGTCGTAGAGGGCAACGAGCACGGCCTTGCTGGTCTTCACGCAGCACACGCCAGTGGCGTTCTTCTTGGCGTAGACAGAGCGCTCATCAGCCTTGATGCAGAGGTACTTGGTGCCAGCGAGGGTCAGGCCGTTGGCGCGGACAGCGTCGGGGGACTGTAGAAAGAAGCACTGGAAGGTTAGATCTTGCCAAGATGCGAACATATGAAGTGCGCGAGAACATACCGTGAAGGCGGCGACGAGGGACTGAGCCTCAGGACCGCTGACGGCGAAACCAGCGGAAGTAGCCCAGCTACCACCATCGTGACCGACAATAGCGGCCTTGGTGACGGAGCCGGTGCCCACGAGGTTGGTGTCGACGTACGTTTGCCAAGACATAGTGTTTGTAGGAGGTGGTGGTGGTAGAGGTGGTGTTCTGGGTGGTTGCTTGCGCTTGCGGTGGAATGACAAAAGAAACAGGGCCCGAACGTGGGCCTTTTGCCCCTCTCCTGGCTGGAGGGACGCGACGGACTTACCTTTCTCCGTCAGCCACTCACATGACGATTCCCACTTGTGACTCTTTCCCTCGCCACCTTAACTCGATTCTCCACCTCTTTTCTGCAACAAAGCTGCAGCTTAACGGAATGCCACACATTTTTTCTAATTATTCCGTAAAATTTGAATTTTTGGCCCAGTCAACCACGAAAAAAGGAGAGCGCGATGTCTTGTTTTCGCAAACGGCGCAGGCCCGCTCTCTTTCTTGGCGTTCATTAGCACCTTGGACACCAGGCGTAGGCCCTCCTGGCCAACCCCACTTTTAACCGGCCGCTGGTTGTCGTCGCGCAGAGGTGGCGCTGAGCTCCCCCCACCCACCAACCAACCCCACTCAGGTTGCTCCTCCGAGGAGGCCTGGCGCTGGGCACAACGCTCCTCCTTCAGAGCAGGCCCTGCTTCCTGAGCAGCTCGTAGGTCTTCTTGGAGTAGACGTTGCCTTCGGCGTCCTCGCACTCCTCCTCGTCTTCCGGCTTCCACTGCGTCGTCTGCTGGTCCTCCTTCAGCTTCTCCCACACTGCACGCAAAGGGAAGAAATCGGTCAGAAGAGGCCCGCAACCGATGACGTTGGTAAAGATGAAGGTGAAGATGAAGACGATGAAGAAATTTGGGCACGTACAATCCTGAGCGTCCTTGATCTTGGTGATCTCGTGGAAGTGCTTTGTGTTGGGGATACCCAGACATCGCATGCCGTGGGCGTGCCGCCACTCCTGGAAGTGCCGCTCGAACGCTCGCCGGCCCTGGTAGTTCTGGTTGCCGCAGATCTCGCACTGGTACATGATCCCCAGGCCGTGCAGCTTGTAGAGCCAGTAGGGAATGGGCTTGCCGTCCCAGCCCACGGGGTAGTTCTGCTTGCCCACCACCACCTCTTCCTCCTCCTCCGACTCAGCCTCCACGTCCGACCCTTCCTCTTCCTCAAGCTCAGCCTGTTGTGCGTCCAAAGGACAGGGTCAGCCCCGTGCGCGCGCGCGCGCGCGCGTGTGTGTGTGTAATGTATGAGCGAGGCGGGATGGGGCCGTACCAAGATTTCATCGACGGTCCTGCTCTGCTTCTTTTCGACGTGCTGCTTGGTGGCCTCGAGCTTGTCCTGGCACGAGAGCGCAAGCTTGCGGATCTTGCACTCGAGCAGAGTGATCTGTGGCCCAATACAACACATCGGAGAGACGTAAGCAAGTTGCCGCGCAGAAAGTGGAGGTGTGCCAAAGGAAAGCGGATCGCTCACCTGCTTGTGCAGCACCGGGCTGTTCTTTGCGGTCTCGGCCTTCTTTCCCTTCTTTCTCCTCCTTCGGCTCTTGTTTCCCGGTTGCGCGAGCAGAGATGCGTTGAGAGCTTCGATGGGAGTGTCCCTGCGCAGTTACATGGCGAAGACTGGTATCAGAATCGTTTTGATCTCACCTATTTAAAAGAAAAAAAAAAGAAAAAAAGAAAATATAAATCGAATGTGTAGAAGCCCGTACTTGAGCATGAACAGACGAGCGGCCCTCTCCTCGAGGGTTCCTCCGCAAATGAGTCCCTTGCTTTGCAGCTCCTTCTTCAGGCGCTCCAGGCCCACGGCCTCCAGTTCCTTGGCCGAACTGAAATTCTACATACGCCCACGTCTTAGCGCTGGCAATGACTCAGATAATACAAGCGCAATAAATAAATAAACAAATAAACAAATGTAAATAAAAAGATAAAAGGTACAAGGACTGCACGGGGAGACCAACCTTAAGGTCAATGGGCTGATCATCGGGGATCTCGATCTTTGCGACAGGCTCGGGCTTGACCGCCTCGCCGTTGCTGTTGGCGTTGCCGTTCGCCACGGGAGCGGGTCCGTCGTCGATGTCGTCGAGAGACGTCGTGGCAGTGGCAGGCGCCGGCGGGGCGTCGTCCAAATCGATGGCGTCCAAGTCAGTGGTTGACGTCGAAGACTGCAAACGAGTAAAGCGTCAGTACGTGAAGGACAGATCGACGCGTGTGGGACCGGCGAAGGCAACCGTACCGAGGAAGCGGCCGAGTTCTCTGACTTGAGCTTTTCGTGTTCCTTGTCTTTCTCCTCTCGCTCGGCCCTCTCCCAGCTCCAGTTGCCGTCCCAGCGCTTCTCGAGCTCCTCTTCGGCCTCCTTGAGGAGACCGTCGACGTTGGTCAGCGGTTTCGCTCGCCGGTACCACGTGATGAGATACTCGAGCACGAGTTGGAGATAGCTGTGGGACAGCAGCACGCCCGCCCACGCGCAGATGAGCACCACCTATCAACGACGAAGGAAAGAGGGAGAGGGAGTACGCACTTGCGGTAGGGCTGGTCCTTGGTCTCGAGCTTGTCGTCAAAGGTGTGCAATGACATGAGGTAGTCTGTGTAGTCGATCGACTTGCCCTTGTTCTGTTTGAGGTTAAGGAAGTTCAGGTAGTGCTCGTGAAGATCAAGGAAACGGCCGAAGCTTTCCTCACCCGTGAATTGCGACACTGAAGATGCGGGAGATGGCAAGGGTGAGTGACAGTGCCAAAACGAACGCTGAAAGGGAGAAGGCGTACGCTCATCGTCTTCCATGACGAGCTTGTAGGCCACGTCCTCGGGTTTCTCGAAGGTCATGTCAGGGAACTTGGCGTAGTAGGCCCGCATCTCGCGCATGGTGTCGTAGAAGACACTGAACACTTCAGGGCCCTGCCCCGTGATGCGCGAGATGTCATCGCGGCGGAGGTTATCCTTATCTTCATAGATGGCACGCAACTTGTTACTTCGGTCCTGAATGAGCTCCAGATATTTGTTCACCTTGAGATCGAGGGTGATCTTTGACTTGTGCTGCACAAAGAAAAGCCAAAATGAGTGAGAACTGGCTGCATTTGTAGAAAAAATCAGAGAAATGTAGAGGGGGGGGAGAGTGAAAATTATAACGGCAATCAAAGGTATGGCAAAGGTTCGCAGGTACCGTTTTGGGTTCCTCCATTCTGAGTTGCACGATCATCCTCTGGCACCTTTCAACATCCTCGTGCAGGGACCGCGTCTTCTCCAGCAGCGACGTCGCCATCTGATTTCTTTATCAAATTAATCGCTTCCCGTTCCAATTGAGTATTTGCTTGCAAATGCCTATGTTGTATCACCACTTCTACACCAACGAGCAGAGCCTCTCGTAGATGATGTGTTTCCAACGGCAGAGGAGACGCAAGGATTGATTCGCGCTGTCCCGAAATTTCTGTTCTTTTGGGTAACTCCGCTGATAAGAAAACAAAAAGAAATAGATATAACAAATGACTAACATGAAAAAGCGGCACAGAGTGAAGGGAGGGCCAACACAAGCCCCTCATAGAGTTTTCTTCCAGAAGCAGAAGCAGGGTACGCGATGCCGCATGCACTCTCTCAACAACGCCCTTGGTCGTGCCGCCATAGACGTGGCCCGCTTCAATGCTGCCTGCGACGCCTTTGACGCGCGTTACGGTCTTGAGGGATCCCGCCACTACTTCCTTCTGGCGGACGTCAATCCCCACAGGCAAAGGACCGGTCTCGCCCTTATCTCAACCCTACCTCTTCCTTGCGTTTTCGGCTGACATGAGTTCATACCACACAAGGAGCACGCTCGCCAGGGCAAGAGGAAAAAGAACGATCAAAGAACGAAAGCGAAGCAAAGGACGACGGCGGAGTCGACAGGAAGAGAGTCGGCGAGGCAGAGGCCACCAGAGATGAGGAGGAAGAGAAGCCGGAGGCCGAATCAAGCGAGGAAGAGGATGAAAGCGAAGAGGGGAGCGACGACGAAGAGGGAGAGGTGATCGACGTGCTGAGCTACATACTGCGAGAGCACTTCAAATACCGGACGAAATACATCCCAATGGGCGGCACGGTGGGCCGACTCAACCGCGAAGAGCTCGAGCACTGCGAGGCCTTTCTCAGCTTTTCTGAGGGGCACGTGTGGGCCAATCGACGAGTGGGCAACACTTGGTACCCACCCTTCATGCATGCCCGCCGCGGCAATCGTGAGAGCGAAGCTCACGAACCAAGTACCCACGCCAGGTACTGTTTGGACAGCCTCCAGACGAAGCCGTCGACCATAAAGCCCACCAAGGCATTGGCCTCTGGATTGGGCCACATCCTCATCTATTCCAAGAAGCCCGAGCGCACTGACGGTCCGAGTGCTGGCCGAGACCAAAGTGAAGCGAGACGAGAGGTGGGACGAGCGGCAGAGAAGAAAATGGAGATGGCCACGAGCGAGAAATCAGGAAGCTGTAATGCCAAAGACGGGACAGAGACGCGGGCTCGTGAAAAGAGAACGCGAGTGAACAAGGGGCGGGACGAGAAGGTGGTGGAGGCTCTGCCAGATCCAAATAGGAGTGACGACGTAGAATCAAGCGAAGACGGAGGAGAGAGTGAGATAGAACGACCGAGCGGTCTGCTTGTTGCGGTGCGCAATCAGTTTGATTGCCTTGGCGACGAGCAAGCGTTATAATGAACTGGATAATGCATCTACACTTGGCCAGCTGGTCGTTCTGGCAACTTTCTACAGGTCGGTGGTCGGCGGGATCTCGGCGAGTTCCGACTCCGCTGCCAAAGTGGTGTAGACCACTGTGCCTCGGCGACGGCGTGTGCACGCCCAACAGCAGATCACGCAACAGGACACGCAGCAGACCAGCCCCGTCAGGCCCACCAGCACCAGCGTGACAAAGAACTTGGCCGTCACCCCTGCACATGCGTGTCAGTTCTCCCTATGCGTGTGAAGAATCTTGGTGTGAAGAAGAAAACCCATACTGCATGAGGACGACACGCAGAGTCCAAATTCCGGGTCGCCCATGTCCAGGTGGCATTTGCACTCGAACTGCCCCACAACCCCGAATTAATATTGCGCGGCACCACGAGAAGCGAAGCCGAAGAAGAAGAAGAAGGCAAAACAAGGAAGGGGAGACGAACGTCACACACGAAGTTGCTGGTGCGGTTGGTGATGCACTCGCAGAAATCTGCAGTGGTAATGTCGTACTTGGCGAGACAAGCCGCTTCGGCAGGGGTGGCTGACTGCCTTGGACTCAACGTAGCCACTTCTTCATTGAGACGCCCCATGGACAGGTTAAGTTGTTGTTGCACCAAATGAGATGAAGTGCGAAAGCCGCACGTACCTCCGACAAGGGTGTCGCTCGGGCTGGTCTGCCCTTCGACATGCTCCAGAGTGGGTGAGAGAAGCAGCAACAAGGTGGCCACGAGCACTGTCGGAGGGAACATCGGGTTAAGGAGAGGGAGGAGCTTAAGGAGAATGAGCTGAACTTGTTTTGTGAACCCACAACCGCCTTTCTTGGTTTGTATCTTGCATTCTTCGCGGATTGGTCCTGCCCCAGGTACGCTGGCCTTCTCATTCCAACAGGTGGCTATTTCTGTTCACAGGCCACAGGCGGGGAAGTTGGCCGGATGACCACCGGCCAGAACGTGGCACATGTCGGCGGTGTAGCAAACGGTGCCTGTTAGGCCAAGGAAGAGCGAGTAGGGCTGCGACGGCACATTCCAGAGCTTCTCCCTGGCGGTAAAAGACCACCAGACAGCGCAACCAACAATTCGCAAGTCACGGCGTCAATCACCCCATTTGACCACGGGCAATGGGCGAAGCAGGCGGGCGGCACCCTTCGGGGCTGGTTGCAAACTCAGCAAACTTGAGGGCGCGCCACAGGTGCTTGGGGTGGTTGGTCACCTTGTAGAGCTCCAAGAACAGGTAGCCGTTGCCTGCGCAAGCGCACATACAAAGGCCGCGCCTCAGTTGTGTGCGCAGTTGTGCTGTGTCCACGTAGACATAAGCCCGAGAGCGCACCGGCGATGCCATGGCACAGACCGAGGCCCTTCTTCAGAAGCCCCCTCTCCCACACAACGTCGCCCGCGGCCAGGGCCGCGTCCATATAGCGCTTGTGTTTGAAGACCTCGTAGGCCCTGCAGAAAAGTAGACCCATTCCGGGTGCGCCTTGGCGTAGTTGTGCGGGAAGAGTGCGATGAGAGATGGCGTGGGAAAAGAAGCGGGAGCCACAGTACCGTGGCACCAGTGGACAAGAACGTCGTCATTGTCATCAAGTTGCGCGGGGTAGTTGCCCGTGTCGCGGAATCGAAGCGAGATGAGCCAGTCCACTGTGTCCTCCAACACCTTTCGGTAGCTCGGGCTCACCTGCCCCTCGGCCTGCCGACCGGTGGCCGTTGTTGATCAAAATAACAATCTTTAGACAATTATTGATATTTTAATGCAATAAAAATTGTGTTGCGTGCGTACCATGGCGGTGTCCAATTCTTGCGGCCGCAGCAGCAGAACGTTCACTACGCCTGCGATGCCGTGCGCGATGCCCAGATACTTCTCGCCGTACCAGGGGTACATGAGAGGCGGCCGCTGTCGGCCGCGCGCCTCCTCTTCCACCTTGGCGCGGCTGTCCCAGTATTGGCACGAGTTAGTAAAAAGAGAGTGCCAGGCGAGCACCACCAGCGGTAGGCCTACTTACGCCACGCCGCTTTCGAGGCACGCCCTGACCAAGGCATCCACGATGTTGGGCGCGATCTCCCGCTTCAGGTGGTGCTCCACAAAGTAGATGCAGTACAGGTATCCTGTCACCAGGCGGTTAGGGACAACGGGCCTTTTCACCGCCCACGAGACCGCCGTACCTGCCAGGCCATAGAAGGGCTCCCAACCCTCGCCAGTCGTGGGTTCGGGAAGTACGATGGGCTGCTGCAGGCCCGTCAGCTTGTCGATGTACTCCTTCACTCATGTCATCAGCAGCAGCACGACCCAGTAGTCAGGTCTCCATCGGTCAAAGGGTCGCAGTGGGGGGAGGACACAGACCTCTGATTTCTCCTTGCGGCCGAGGTGGTGGTAGATGACCGCCGCCAGCGCAAAGGGACCGGCGTCGCCCAGCACGAATGAAATGCTCGACTTGGCGCCGACCCTGTTGCATATCGCCGCATCGCAGTCAGCCAGACTTGGCGCCGACCGAGCCCAGGATTGAGCAAAAACAGGGAAGAGGCGGGGACACGCACGGGTCGAGCTTCTCCCGCTCCTCGACGAGGCGGCTGGCGATGTGAATGTACTCTTCGGCCCGCTCCAGCGCATTGGTCTTGTCCGGCAGCTCGTAGCCTGCCTCCCAGAGCCGCAGGAACATCAACGCCGCACCCGCGGCTCCTTCGTACACCGTGGCATCGCTGCGCACGTACACACAAACACACGATGAGAGCTGGGTGCGTGCGTGAATGTGGGTTGCAGCTACTTCTGCGTCTGAAGGTTGGCGGGCCAGTCATCTTGAACGATCTCGATCATTTTGTCCGTCTGTCAGGCCATCACGCCAGCCACGATCACCAACATGCCTGGAAGCTCGCCTCCATGAAGGTGTGTACCTTCTTGCGAATGTGCTCTAGCTGCTCTTTATCGGGGAAGGGGGCAGGCGGGGATGCCAGGGGCCAGTCCGCCATGTGGTTTGGGAAGAACCTGCTCTTTGCCTCTTGTCCTAACATCGCTGCCATCTCTGCGAATTTTGTCAATCAATTGATTGATTGGATTTAGGGTTCACCGTTGAGAGTCGAGTCCTACGTGTTCTTCTCACAACTCGAAGAAGCTGCGATGACACAACTCGCCCTTCAAGCGCGTTGCACTGTTTAGCAGGCAGTTGCCCTCCAACTGGCCGAGATGAAACATAAATCTCGCCACCACGCCGAACGAAACGCGAAACGCACAACCAAACAAAAACAACGTTTCGCGCCCACCGGTTGCTGCTCAAGTTGAGTCTGCAACGGAGCGCAACACAAGAAAGGCTACAAGTTTCGATGATATAAAGAGGTGGATTTAAAGGGGACTCCCGACCTGAGGTCTTATATTGTGTATGGTCATGTGAATGTGGTGTGTTGAGTGTGAATCATGCTAGTCACTAAACTGGCCAGTCCTGCTCAAGCTGGGTATGCCACAGATTTGGCCCAGCTAATCTTGTGTCTTCAACCATAAAAATTATGACACCTTCATAGGCTTAAGTGGCCAGTAAGGATTCCACCAGCTATCAAGTTCCCTCCAGGTCAATAGATGCCCTCAGTACAGAGGTGGGGGTGTTCTCATGCCCATACCAAGTTCAAGGCTTGTCAGGCCATCCCAGAGGACAAACATGCTTCAAGGAGTTCATTTCTCTATCAAATTTCGTTGCCATTTCGAGAATTGGCGACTCGGGTGGATCACGGCCAATTTGCAGCCAATAGCAACTGAAAGAGCATCTCCGCTATTGGCGCCAACAACCAGCAACTCGTGTGTGCATCGTCATAAAGCGCCATTTCCTCGACTTGCCACGCGAACTGCAGAAGAGGGCCCGGACCCGTCGGCTTTAGCGGGCCATTGTCCAACAGTACAACAACCCGCAACACACAACACAACGCAATGGAGGGTCTGGTGTTCACATTGCTTATGGGGGCAGTCCTGTTATTTTGTCCTCTCGACACAACGCACAGCCATCGTGCCACCCACGCCACGCATAGAGCAGTCGCTGCCGGTACGCCACGCGCCACAACAGGGGGGGGGACTGCCATCTCACCACCACATCCCTGGCATAGAGCTTGCGTACGGTGTACGCTTGACGATTCCCCTGGAGGACGAGGAGAGCAGGCTCTTCACAGACAACTCGGAGTCCCGCTGCGAACGGGCGGTTGGGCGTTCTGACAACTATCTTTGCACTGTACGCCTGCCCCTTGTCACCTTGCACCGGCAGGGTCGCTTGCCACCCCGACTGATCTCTACTTGAACAGTACCAATGCCAATGCAACCTCGAAGGTCTCAACTGTCACTCGTCTGCGTGCCGATTGACTGCGAATGCCAGATCCCTGCTGCTTGTGATGGGCATGCTGGTGCTGGTCTTCTCTGGTTTTGGCACCCTGGCCGCATGTCATCTTGCTGTGCGCCGAAAACGTCCAGCTGGTGCCTCGTTGCGATCATCCCCAGCTAGTGAGTTGCCTTTGTAATTCGTAACTTGTCAATAAACGTGTATAAAGTTGTAGATGGATCGACAAACGATGGACCAGCTGTAAGCAGTCAAAATCTTCTGAAGTGATGCCTTGAACCCTCAAGAAGGAACAAAGCCAGGGCCGTGCTTGGCTTTTGCGACGGCCAACAGATCGCTCCTGGAGTACAGCTTCATGTCTGCAAAGTTGGGCGAGAGCTTTTGTCGCACAGGGTAAGTGACGAAGCCTGCGTGCGATTGGAGGAGCTGGGAAGCTGCCGATACCGGATTGGACACGCACTCGGGAGCGAGTGCGAGCAGGTCGCGTTCGCTCAGGCTGTAGGCCTTCTTGGCCCACTGCTTGGAGGCGTGCGTTTTGATCCGACACTCGTAGCACGCTCGCTTGTTGGCCAAGGGCAGCTGGAGTATCTTCGGCTGCTCCTGTCCGCAGTAATCGCACACCTGCCCGGACGACTTGGGCCTCTTTCTGGCGAGAAGCCTCATGATCACGCCGCCCACCACGGCCTTGGTCCGTCCGCACTTGTAGTTCCTCGCTCTCTTTAGTTCCAGCCACATGTTGCCCAGCTTCTCCTTCCACAGGTCAGCCTTGCTGTCGTCGGCCCATCCATCGTCGTCGCCAACCCGATCTATGATCTCGCTGTACATCGCTTTCTTTTCTTCCTTCTTCTTCTGTCGTTTCGCAGCCCTTTCCTTTTGTTCGTCGTCTTCGTTCTTCTCCTCCTCCCTCCCTTCGCTCTTCGCTGTGTTGTCTTCGTTCTCTTGTAATTCCGATGTCCTCTTGCGCTTGAGTAGCCCCAGGTTGGCGTCCTTGTGGACGACCTGCAGTTGACTCTTGACCGCATGGTACTCGTAGAACTCGTGGGCCAACCGCTGATCGACGAAGGACCCGAAGTGGTAGCGAATGGACGACAGGTCGAGCGCTCTCTCTTGCGCGAAGCTGCGCGCGATCCGGTCAAACGTAGGCTCTGCGTGGTGAACATGGCAGTCTGCCCACGTCATCTCGCGCTGCGTAATGGGACACACCACCGTCTTCTCCCCGCTCACGCTGTTGTCGCAGATAGTGGCGGCGGTGGGCTGCTCTATCGGACTCGAAGTCGTTGCGCTGGCGCCAGGAGGTCGGCCCTCCTTGTTAAACACCTTCCGCTTGAACTCGTGTACGAATTGGGCCACGACCACCCGACAGGCCCTCGAGTACTGTTGGTGCTGGGCATTTCTCACACGCCGCAGCGTCTCGTCCGCCTCATCGTCGTCCCCATTCGCCACGCTCGTGACGCATTTGCTAGTGCTATTCTTGGTTGCCCCCGCTTTCTTCTTGGTGGCTGTCTTTGGGTTGGCCACGTAGCGGGACAGCTTCTGCCTGTCGGCTTCGTCGAGCTCCTGATGCCCTTCGAACCCGTCGACCTTTACCCCCGCGCAACGGCGGTCGATCTCGAAGCAGGCCATGTGAAACCACTCCTGCTTGCCAAAATAGCGGCCGCGGTTGATCCGCGTCTTCATGCCCACACGCAGCCTGGCCTCTCCGATCTTGGTGCCACAGCCGCTGCACCTTGACCTGTTCGACTTGGCCCGCTCCACCATCAACGAAGCCTGCTCGCCCCCAGCTAAGGTTTAGCATCGCCGGCAACATGAAGAAGGCCAAACTCTCAGTTTACCTCTTGCCACCAGGTAAGGGGACCGGACACGACGCTCTTGCGCCGCCGAGACTGACCCAAGGCTGGGTCGACGACGGTGGCGGACCTCATGGCGCTGGCGGCCACCAGCCGCTTGCGCCTGGTCTGCGGGTGGTAGACGCACCAGCCGAGCCCGCTCTTGAACTCCTCCACCACCGCGTCGGTCCACGTGTCCTTGTCCTTCACCTCGACCGCGTCGCCCATCATCGGTACGTAGCCTCGACCACCCTCGCTCGCCATCTCCTCTTCCACTTCGCTCGGGCTGGTCTGTGGAAGTGCGATCGCACCGACATGAAAAGCTTGACAAATTGTATTCATTAAATAAAACAAACAAACAAACAAACAAAAAAAGAAATAAACAGGTGTTGGGCGAGAGCTTGCGGTCCTCCTTCTTCTCTCTGAGCTCTCAGTTGGCGAGCTCCTTGAGGGTGTCCTTGAGCCCCTTCTCGAAGAGCTCCACGCCCAGCTCGATCTCCTCCGCGCTGACGTTGAGCGGGGGGATGAACCTCAGGGTCTCGTGGGCTCTACACGCCGCCGACCAGGTCGCGCGTTAGCAAGGCAGAGGGGGGGGGGCGTGAAGATGAAGGAGATTGGGGGGGGGTACCCGGTGTTGAGGATGAGCATGCCGTGGTCGAGGCACTTCTTGGTGAGGGCACCGGTGAAGCCGTACTTGACGGTGTGCTTGGAGTCGTGGCCGGGGAAGGGATAGGCGTTGTCCCGCTCGTCGTAGAACTCGACGCCCACCATGAGGCCGGGGCCCCTCACGTCCGCGATCTGCGGGTACTTGTCCTTCAGCTGACGCAGCAGCTTGCGGAGCTGCTCACCACGAACCTGCTCGGCACAACACACACACACACACACACACACACACACACACACACACACACACACACACGAATGCGTTATACTCTTGCTGCTCTTGTGAACCCCTCGACCTCCTCGGCGGCGGAGAGAGCGCACCACAGCGTTCTCGACGAGCTTCTCCTCCTTGATGACACGCTGGGTGGCGACGGCGGCGGCGCAGGCCACCGCGTTGGCGCCGTACGTGCCACCGTGCGAGCCTGTCCACAACCACGTTTCGAGATGAGCGTTGGATGACGCCTGGAGGGGATGGGGAGTGAGAGCAGGGACGCACCCTGCTGCCAGTGCTTGTGGATCTCCTTGTTGGCCACGAGGCCGGACAGCGGGAAACTGGGGGGGGGAGGAGCGATCCACGCCACCGCCCACATCGACGTTGCCGCTCGTCAGCAGCGAGTCGATCGATGTGCCTCAGCGCGCGGGGGGGGGAGCGCAGCCAGGCTGTGGGAGAAGAGAGAGAGAGGGAGAGAGGGAGAGAGGGAGCAAGGCGTAGGTACCCGGAGGCGATGGCCTTGGCGAAGACGAGGATGTCGGGCTTGACGCCGGCGAGCTCGGCGGCGAAGTACTTGCCGGTCCTGCGCGCCGCCTGCTCAGCTGCCGAACGGGAGAGGGGAGGGGAGAGACAGGGGAGAGAAGAGAGGATTGGGTGGGGGAGGGGCGCACCTGCCGAAGCCGGTCTGGACCTCGTCGTAGATGAGGAGGATGCCGTTCTTGTCGCAGATCTTCCTGAGGCCCTGCATGAAGGACTTGGGCGGCTCTACGTAGCCTCCCTCTCCCAGCACGGGTTCCTGATGACCGAAAGAAAAAAAATTGGTTTAATTGAAATATATAAAAATTCAAAAGAAATGGATATCAAATAAAGATAACAAAAACATTAGGGGGGGGGGAAAAGGAAGAGTGGTTACCAGCAGGATGGCCGCGGTGTCGGCGGGACCGGTCTGCTGGCGCAGAAGCATCTCGACGGCGAGAAGGGGCTGGTTGCAGCAGTCATCAGCGCTCTTGCGCTGCTGCTTGCACGGGCACCGGTGGCAGTAGGCGTAGGGCGCCACGTGCACGCCGGGCATCAACGGACTGAATGCAGGAGTAACAGTGACGGTGGGTTAGCCCAACAATTAATTGTCAAATATCACCAACAAAAATTAATCAATTATAAAATGATTAAATAAAACAAACCGGCTGGAAACAGTCGACAGGGCAGGTGGAGGTCACCCGTATTGGTTCCTGTAGACAATCTTGGAGTTGCCGAGCGACATGGTGCCCACCGTGCGTCCGTGGAAGCTGTTCGTGAACGCTGGAAAAAGGAGTCAGACGAGGCCGTGGAAGCCCGGCGAAGCGAAACGAGCGCACGACGCACTGATGATGTTCTGCTTCTTGGTGGCGTGACGGGCCAGCTTGATGGAGGCCTCGACCGCCTCGGCGCCGCTGTTGGAGAAGAAGAAGGTGTCGAGTCCCTCGGGCACGACGGGCTTCAGCTCCTCCACCAGCTCGAGCACGGGCTTGTGGTACACGATGTTGAGCTACACACACCACGCGGGACACGCGACCAGCAGCGCAGACGTGAGCCTATGGGCTGTGCGTGAGGTCAGGTCTGAAGGGGGGGTAACCGTACCTGGCCGTGGATGAGCTTGCCCACCTGCTCCTGCGCGGCAGCGACCACGCGCGGGTGGCAGTGACCGGTGTTTACCACACCGATGCCAGTCGAGAAGTCCAGCAGCTTCTTACCTGCACCACGGACGTTAGCGCAATCGTAACGCTCGGGCACAATACTTAATTAAATATAAATCTCCGCTTGATCTTGTTAGATTCGATATGTGAGGGCAGGGCCATGGGCATCAGGTACCAGCGGTAGTGTAGATGAAGGAGCCAGAGGCACGCTCGACGATGGACTCGGAGAGGTGGCCCCATACCGGCGAAAGCAGCTTCTTCGACGACTCGTAACGGGACATATTCTCACTGCGGATCGCTCCCTTTAGCCAATCAATTTGACAATGCTCGCGCAACCTCTCAGGCAGGTAGTGGTACCGTGGTTGCTCTTGTGCAAAGAACGAAAAGGGGGAAAAAAAGATAATAAGGGATGGCCAAAGATACGCTAGCTTGGCCATTGGCCATTTAACTCGCCTGCGAAGAGGTTGTGGCTGTTGTGTCATGTGCTTCAGGGGAAGCACTTGCTCCTCCAACACCAGCACTGAGGTACACATGGCCTCATCCCTTTATACATTCATGGACAACAGACTCACAGATACACATACCACATGCTGCATTCCCTGTGGAATGCTGCTCCTGGTGGGCTGCCATTTCAAGGTTGTTGGCAGCAGCTTACTGATGGTAGTGCTTCAGTGATGCATGCCCCTCATTTTGCTGCACATGGTTAGCCAGAGTGTCCTGTGGGGCAGTGCTGGAGCAAACAGCTGTTGGTGAGGTAGCGGTGTGGGAGTGGCCATATAGCAAGGAGTGCACTGGGTGCGTGGGTGCTGGGTAGAGCGAGGCATAGGAACACAATGGCTGGGTAAGAGGCTGGATGTGGGGTGAGGGTGCGCCCAGGATTGAACCATTCACTGTGATAAATATTGTTTTGCACCACCAAACAAAAGGACAAGGTTTAACCGTTGGTTGGTGGTCGGAAGAGTTGGTGGATGGCCGCGGAGAGGGAGGCGAAGTGGACGGGTTTGGTGAGGTGCACGTCGAACCCGGCCTCCCGGCTCAGCCGCACGTCCTCCTCCATGCCGTAGCCCGACAGGGCGATGCCCTTGAGGCCGGGGTACTCGGCCTTGAGCGCCTGCATGAGCTGGTGGCCCGTGCCGTCCGGCAGCCCAATGTCGCTGATCACCAGGTCGAACTCCCCTCGCGCCTCGTTCGCTATCTGTTGGCGGTCGATGATTTGCGTGGGCAACCGTAAGCACAACTGCCATTGGTGTGTGTTTACGTGCGTTGGTGTGTGGCTGTGTACCCTCAGCGCATCTGCGATGAAGGAGGCGATGACGACGTCGAAGTTGAGCTTCTGACGCAGGAGGCGCGACATGATCATGAGCGTGCTCAGGTTGTCCTCCACCAGCAGCACCTTGAGCGCTAGACTTGCTGGCTGTTTGGACTCTGACAACACCAGGTCGGCACTGCCGCTCTGGTCGAGAGAAGCCGACTTGACCTGGCCCCTCTGTGAACGGCGGGGGGAGCAACAGGCGCGCGGTGAGTTTCAGCTCCGAAGTGGCCGTGGGAAGTCCAACACACACACACACACACACACACACACACACACACACACAGTGGCGGGGAATTGGTACGGTGCCCGTAGGCAGATGGATGGTGAACGTGGCGCCCTTGCCCTTGCCCTCGCTCGCCGCGGTCAGCTTGCCCCTGTGCTTCTCCGCCAAAGCCCTGGCACACAACAACAACAACACAACGCGTGAGCAAGGCGATGGGGATGCGCGAGCTCGTTGGGCGCAGCACGGCGTACCGCGAGATGGCGAGGCCGAGGCCGAGGCCGCCAAAGCGCACGGTGATCGAGGCGTCGCCCTGCTCGAAGGCGTGGAAGAGGTGCGGCAGGACCTGTTCTTCGATGCCTATCCCCGTGTCGATGATCTCGACGCGCAGCATCTCCTTGGTCGCCAGCGTCTCCCTCTTCTCATCGTCGTCCGTCCCGTTGTCGCTCTCCGAATGCTCCCCGATCCTTTCCCCCGACACCACCGTGGAGCGCAGCCGGCGGCGACTCTGGTAGTTGGACGTGCGGATCGTGATCCGCCCTCCCTCGGGCGTGAACTTGACCGCATTCCTCAACACATTCCAGAACACCTGCTGCAGCCTGTGGAAGAATGCGTGGTTAGCGAACGAAGGGAGGGCGTGTTGGGATGTGACGCGAGGCCAGCGTACCGCGCAGAGTCGCCGGTGAGGCGGTCGGACGAGGCGGCAAAGTCCCTCGTCAGAGCGAGCTTCTTGGCGACGATTTCGTGGCTGACGATCTGCAGCGTGCGGTTGAGGACGTCGTGCACCCCGAGCTCGCTCAGCTTGAGCTTGAGCTTATTCCTGTGTTCGCACGCACACACACAAGATGCAAGTCCGTCAGTTGCCGTTTTTATAATTTATTTATATTTATTTTCATTTATTTTTGATGATTGGCGAGCGCGCGTGTACCGTGAGATCCTGGTGAGGTCGAGCAGGTCGTCGATGAGCTGCACCTCCAACACGATGGAGGCGTGGATCAGCCGCACGCTCTCCTCCACGTCGAACGGCAGGTTTCCCTCGTCTGCACATTCACACAAAACCGTCCAAGTGAGCACATGCAGAGCGCGGGGAGCCAGGCTCGAGGCGGGTCGCACCGAGCAGGGACTCGGCCAACAGCAGCACGGGCGTGAGCGGGGTGCGCAGCTCGTGCGACAGCGCGGCGAGGAAGTTGTCCTTGGCGCGGTTGGCGCTGTTGGCTATCCGGTAGAGCCGATCGTTGTCGATGGCCATGCCGGCACGTCCCGCCAACTCCTCGCAAACTGCCTTGTCCTCCTTCTGTATTTGTAGAAAAACAACAATTACTTGATAAATATATAAATTAAATTAAAATATAATTGATTTTGTTGTGAAAAAAGCAAAGAAAAAATACCTTATATTTGCTCTGGCCTGCGGAGCTACGCGCGAAGAGCCAGGTGCCGTAGACACGGCCGTGTCCCTGGAGCACGTGCATGACGATGTTGTAGTCGTTCGGTGAGAGGTCACACTTGATTCCGACTCGCTCGCCGTTGATCAACTCCACAACGTCGCGGTACGGTCCGCTGCCGTCGCCGTTCCAAGTCTCCTCGTCTACATCTGGTGTATAGAAGCGGGCAACGAACCGTCAACCCCGCTGCTACTGCGGGGAGAAAAGAGAAAAGCGGAAGGAGTGCCTTCGTCAGGCGAGAGCTGCTGGAGCTGCCACAGGTGCGTGGCAGCGTTGGGCGAGGCAATGCGCTGGAGGGAGCCGTTCTCGGCCACCAGGTCGATAATGCACCAATCCGCCACCACCGAACCTGAGGTTATTTTGAAAAAAATTTAAAACTTAAACAAAACCAAACCAAACAAAAAATAAAATAAAATAATAAAATAATGTTAGCCAGAGGAGCGAGATCGCAGTACCGCCAACGAAGGCGAGCATGGACGTCAGAAGGGATGGGAGATGGCTCTCGACGCTGGTCGTCAGCAGCTGGCCGACCTGAAACACACCAAATTGCGCAGTGCGGTGAGCACTTCTTGACAGAAGCAACAAGAAGGACACCCTTGGACACGAGAGCGACAGAGGTTCCACACTGGAGGTACCTTATCAAGCACTGCTAGCCGACTCTCGGCTGTCTTCCGTGATGTGATGTCGATGGTGAAGATGGACACACCGCCGTCCGATCCCGGACAGGCCCTGCTCTCATACCTGCCGGAAAAAAAATAAAATAAAATAAATGGTCAATAAAAATTAATTGAAAATGAAAATGATCTTTTAAAAAAATAATTATTCAAAGCGAGCGCAGAGTGCACGTACCAGCGCCTGTGGACCTCCGAGTAGTAGTCAAAGACAACGTCGACACCCTCTCTCATCGCCTTCTCCAGGCTGCGTGAGATGACGCCGCTCTTCACGTCGACCATGTGTTGCCACACGTTGTTGCCGATCATCGCTAGAAGAGGGAGAGAGACGCGGTCATGTCAGCCCGACAAGCTACGGTCAGCAATATTGGCCGCACGCAGCAGCAGCACCCCCAAGATGCGATGGGAGTGCGTGAGCGAGGTGGGAGTGCTCTCACTACCTTGTTTCCTGGCGCGCAGCATCGCCGCCGCGTTGTTGTTGACGTAGGTGTAGCGCTGCTGGGAGTCGAGCGCGACGAACGCGTCCTTGAGCGACGCCAATATCTTCTCCAGCCTTTCCTTGCCCTCGTGAATCTGTGTCGACACACGAGTCCATCGCCGCGGCGTCAGTGTCGACAGCGACACACACGCGTGGTTCACGCGCGTGCGAGCCAGTACCTCCATGCGGAGCGTTTTCTCGGTGCGGGCGGCCTTGAGGCGCAGACGCGACATCTTGAGCAGGGAGGCGACGCGCGACAGCAGCTCGCGCGCCGTGAAGGGCTTGATGAGGTAGTCGTCCGCGCCTTCGGCGAGCCCTTCGGCGATGGTCTCCTTCCCGGCTCGCGCCGAGAACATGATGACAGGCACTGTGTACAACTCCCTCTGCGACCTGTGTTTGGGGGGGGGGGCAGTCAGCGAGCGAACCGATAGCCAGTCAGTCCGCAGTGTGTGCTGTGCGTGCCTGATTTCCTTGAGAAGCCCGAAGCCGTCGAGGAACGGCATCATCACGTCGGTCAACACCATGTCGAACTCCTTGCTCGACTCCAAAATGCTCAGCGCCTCGAGACCTGCGTCGGCGATCGGCGATCGCCCAGAAGGCAAGAGCTGTCAGCCACACCGCTCGCACACGCAAAGGGAGAGAGAGAGAGAGGCACTGAGCCTTGGACCGTACCGTGCGAGGCGCATATGACCTGGTACTTGGGGCAGAGCAGCCGCGCGACATAGTCGCGCATGTCCAAGTTGTCGTCCACCAACAGTATTCGCGGCTTGTTCTCCCTGTCCCGCTGCATTTACGCCACGAAATCGATGGACACGAAGTTGAGTCGACAACAACGCATGGAGGGGAGGGAGTGGGGGAGGGTCGAGGCGGAGAGTGTACCCAGCGGGCCCTCCGTCGACGTGACCGCTTCGGCTTGGCCAGGCTGAAGGACGAGGCCGTGCGGGACCGCGGCGACGGTGGCTGTTCGCCCAGACTAGCCGACGAGTTCGGCGAAGACGACGAAGGCGGCGACGAGGGCTCCGACGAGTCGGAGGACTGCGTCGACGACGAAGAGGGTGACTTGGGGAGCGAGTTGTCGGCGGGGAGCCACCACGACGCCGACTTGGAGTATTTGCGAGCGTCGGTTCGCGTGTCGATTTCCTGAGCGTCGACGATGGACTTGGAGGGCGTCGGCGCGCGCGCAGCCGCCGGAAGCACTCGCGGGGGTCGCAGCGGGTTCGCGATGCGCTTGATCTGATTGGTCGGAAGGTGGTCCAAGCCGAAGGGGAGGTACACTCGGAATGTCGAGCCTACTTATCACCACCGAGTTAATTGCCAAAAATATCAATTATAATTTTATATTATAATTTCGTTCATAATAATTTTTTGCAGGATTACCTCGACCAACCTGGCTGGTGACCTGGATGGTCCCGCCGTGCAGGCGGATCAGTTCGAAGGCCAGGGCGAGTCCTGTGGCGGTGCACCGATCGAAGACGGAGTGAGCAGCAGCGTTTTCTGTAACGGGAGAAGGAGAGGGCCTACTCACCGATGCCAGTGCCCTCTTGCGATCGGCCGCCGGGCGTCTCCACGCGATGGAATCGGTTGCCGAGCAGCGGCAAGTCCTCCTGGGGAATGCCGATGCCTGTATCCGTCACCACCAACTCCGCCATCTTCTTTTCAATGGTCCCCACTGAAGGCAAGAACAACAACAACAAGAGTAAGTCATGACAGGCTTATTTTTTGTTTTTTTAACTTGGTGTTTTTTCCTCCTTTTTTTTCCTATTTTTGGTTTGATTTGATTTTGCAGCGGCGAGGTGTACCGTAGACGGACTTGACGCTGACGTAGATGCGCCCGTGCGACGTGAACTTTAGCGCGTTGGACATCAGGTTGAGGACGATCTTCTCCCACATGTCCTTGTCCACGTAGACCGGCTCCTCGAGCTCCTCATCACACTCGACGACCCAACCCAGTCCAGCTCTGAGAATTTTGTTTGTGGAGAGAGGTGAGGCCACATATCGCCTCTGGGTTGGTGTCGTGACTGGTTTGGGGGACTGCGTTACCGTTCGGCGGCGGAGCGGAAGATGGCAACGAGGCCCTGCGTGAGGTCGGCCAAGTCGACGGGCTCGAAGCAGGCATGCGCGTGGCCGGCCTCGAGGCGCGAGAAGTCGAGCAGCGAGTTGACCAGCTTGTAGAGTCGCAGCGCATTACGGTGTATGAGCGTCAGCTGCTCCTTCTCCCCCGCCAGACTGGCGTTTTCGATCAAGTCCTGTCACTCACACACACACACACAGAGAGAGAGAGAGAGAGAAGCGTGAGTGCAGCTGCGAGTGTGACGGGGCAGGGTTGGCGTGGTGAGCTACCTCGAGAGGGCCGAGCAGGAGCGTGAGCGGCGTGCGGAACTCGTGCGAGATGCTCGAGAAGAACACCGTCTTGGCCCGCGCGAGTTCGGCCAGCGCCTCCTTTCGTCGTAGCTCCTCTTCCCGGGCGAGCGCGTAGATGAGGATTGTGGACACGTTGGACGTGAACAGATGTAGAAACAGCCTGTCGCGGGGCCACGGCGGGCATGCCCATGGCAGAGCCACGTAAGATCTCAGGCGCTCGGGGCGGGGGAGAGGGAGGGGGGACAGTGCACGGGCGGTACCGGTAGTTGTCGTCGATGCCGTGACGAGGATTGACGCCCGTCACCAGGATGCCAAACACCTTGTCGCTGCCGCTGTAGGACACCATGGGCGACACCATGCACGTTCTGCTATGCATAACGAGAGAAAGAGAGCGACCCGCCTCAGTACAACCGCGGGACAGGCAGGCTCACGGGGCGAGCGAGAGGGGGAGGGCGCGAATCACCTGATGCGATCGGCTTCGGTCTCGCCCCACGCGCTTTGCGGCACTTGGAGGTCGAACTGGGCCAGGTCGATGAGCTGCGGCTGCTTCTTGGCGAGGACCTCCCGGAAGACGGCACACCAAATGCCGCCCTGCTCCTCGTCCTCCTCCGAACCGTCGCTCGGGCTGAGGCCCTCGTCGCTTCGGCTGGCATCGCTCTTGCCGCTGTCATCGCTCTTGCCGTGGTCGCTGCTGTCTCTGCACGTGACACGTCAGCAAATGGTCGAAAATAAACGAAAAAAAAATAAAAATATAAAAATATTTATATAATAAAAAGAAGGAGCGGCGCCGTACGATCGCGTCATGAGCCGCGGGATGGTGACGAGCGTCGGGCACAACAGGGAGCCCTTCTCCAGACCGATCGTGTCGGTGAGGAGGGCCCGTCTGCCTCGCTCGTCCATCATGTAAATGCTGGTAAACGAAATATCGAACCTGTATCGACGCGCACATACAACGCCGAACGTGAGAACTCTTGGCCGTTACGCGAGCGCAAGGCCGTGAGTGCGCAAGTGGATTGGGGGGGAGAGATCACAGTCACAACGAAAAACGCACACATACTTGGCAGTGTTTGCCACGACCTCCCTAACGAGCTCCACGCCTTCCTTGATCGTGGTGGCCGCCTCGCCTCGAACGGAGAGATCGCAGATCGTTCTGTCGGCCACAGGAACGGGACACACAGCACGCTCACTGTGAGAAGCCGTGATGGCGGGGAGGCGGGGAGCGAGCGAGGGCGCACTTGGTCTGCCGCTCCGTGATGACCCGAGTCGTGGTCTCGGTGACGGCGGCGAAGAGGCCGTGCACGCTGCCGTCGTCCGACACCAGCGGGGCGTACGAGTAGGAGAAGTAGCACTCCTCCATGTACCCGTTCCGGTTGAGCGGCAGCAGGACGTGGTCGGTGAAGTATGGCTTCTTGGTCTGTTCGACGTAGCTCATCAGCGCTTCCTGCTCGGGGCCGACGCTGGGCCAACACTCCCCATAGCCCTTGCCTGGATTTGGAGAGGCGTGAGTCGTCACCGCACGAGGGTGTGAGCAGTAGGGAGAGAGAGAGAGAGAGAGAGGCCAGGCACACCCAGGTATTCGGGGTGATTGTGGCCCATGATGAGCCGATAGGCGTCGTTGTAGAGCATCAACCGCTGGGGACCCCAGAGTATGACCTGCCGCGCAGTGACATGGTGGAGGCATGAGTCAGTCATTCAACCGTTGGGTGGGGGGGGGGGGCAAGGAGGGAGAGAGTAGCTGTACAAATGGGAAGCTGGAAGTGAGACAGAGATCGAGCGCGGTCTTGAGCGTTTGCGGCCACTCGGCCTGCGGACCCAGCGGCGTGTTGGTCCAATCCCTCTCCCTGCGCACGAACCCAAGTCAGACGTGACGCCCCAGGGCGAGCCACCTCACAGCTCACTTCTCCCCCGCCCGCCCGCCCAGCCAGTCCGGAGGCGCGCGTGCCTGATGAGTTGGCACAGCTCGCTGGTGCCCCGTAGCCAACTCTCGCCCAAGACGAGCCGCGTCGGCTCCGTCGTGAGATTGAGCTCTGCCGCTCCGCTCTTCTGCGTCTGGTGGAAGTCACAAATAAGGACGGCCGTGAGCAAGTGGGGAGGGCGCTATGTGGGAGGGAAGCAGGGAGAAGGGGGGGGGGAGAGTTCGTACCATCGCCTGCTGGGCTGACTGGTGCTCGCCCGAACGTTGTGTAACGGCTTCTGTCGAGGGCGAACGGGTGAAGGGCCACACGGAGTCGTCCGAGGGCGTGCGCGACATGTGCTTGGGCTCGGGCTTGGGCTCGCTGGCATCCCGCACACCCGTGTCACCTGAGGGGTTGTCGCTGCGGCCGCCGTCGGCCGCGTCATCCGGCTCATCGTCGGAGGCTTCGTCAAGTCGGCAAATGCGGAGGGCCTCGCGCAGGCAGGCCAGCGCGAGGCCCTGCACTCGCTGCGTCGGGTGGTGCAGCATGCGCGGGTCCACCAGCGCTTGAATTACGTCGTCGAGCGCTGCCACATCGTCCAGGTCGCTCGCGCACACAGGAGTCACGACGGTATTGAGCGTCTCGTGTACTCGCTAAGTGGCGTAATAAGAACAAGAACCGATCAATTCAATCATCTTTACCGTTGCGGATCTATTTACGATAGCGGAAACAAAAGCTAAAATATAAATTGCAAGCGGTTGATTTATTGGCCTAGAATGGTACCTTGAGATGGAGTGCAAGTAGGTCGTCTTCTACAAGGTCGTCCCTCATCATGATCTGCAGGCCCTCTCCAAGATTTTTGCGCAGTTGGAGCATGCTGCTTCCTTCTTGCTCCGTCATCTTGTCATGGCCGCCTCGATCAGATCGAGTTGAAACAGTTAACATGCCTGTGGCATGCTCTCTTTTTTGCACGACGCGAGTTGTGGCCACCTGCAGTGCTGGTTGCGTTACAACCCGAGGGCTAGGCAGAGCTCAATTTCCCAGTGGGTGAAGTTCGTAGCGAACTCACGTGTTGCGTTACACCTGTGGTCCAGCAATCTGTGCCCTCTCCCTCTAATTCTCGCTCGCCGGCGAAGGCACGGACGAGGAGTGATGGTGATTCTGTGGGCAATCACAAGAATGGACTAGGAGTGAGGGCTCAAGCCGGAAGCGGTATCAACCAAGATCTGTTTCGTTACGGAGAAGGGAAAGGCAAGAAGACGCGTCGGGGGAGGAGAGTGGTCGCGGAGTGCCTGGGCTAGACCAGGCGGGCGACGATGTCGGTTATGCTCACAACCCACCACGGATGGCGCTGGGAGTCGACAACAAACACCCGATGCACGCTCTCCCTGCGGAATTGTGCGGTGTTGCCTTTCCCGTTTCAGCGCTGTGCACACCGGGATTTAGGAAGGCACGTCGATACCTTGTCATCAGCTCGGCCACCTTGCCCACAGTGGTCTCCGGCGAGCAGCATACGGGGGGCCTGTGCGCTTGCTGAATCGACCGTATAGGTTATCGCTGAGCCTTGCCGGAAGCCAATCATACACGCACGTACAGTTTTGACCACGTCGCGCACAAACTCCAGGACCGTCTTGTTGAAGCTCTGGAACGACTCCACAGTAATCCCCTGCAGCCATACCGAAGCGATCAGCCATCTCCAGTCCTTTCGTTTGAGGGAGCAGGATCACTCCGCGCACCCGAAGATCCGAGGCCGAAAAGCAGCCGCACAGGGACCAGTTGTCGTCCACGATGGCGATGCCGCTCACCCTGCCCGGCCCCTTTTCGTTGAGAAATTGGTGGCGGACAGAGAAGGGAACGGACGGACCTGTTGTCGTGCAGCAATCGCAGGGCATCGGTGACCGAGGTCTTGGAGTGCACGGTGACGCACGGCTGCAGCAGTCCCAGTTCCTTGATCTTTCCTTTCGACTGCGCGCCATGGTGGCCTTGCCGCGTTAAAAGGATGGCGCGCCTACACGGAAGAGCCCGTACCAAGCTTGGATACAGCGCGGAGTGGCGCGCAAAGAATGTGATCAGGTCCGTCTGTGTTAGCACGTCGGCAACTCGATCTTCGTCGTCCAGCACAGCCACCCTAGACGTCAAGGCCAGGTCAGACAACGTGAGACCCTGCTCCGGAGGACGACGGCAGGCTGCGAATTGGGGAGGGAGCAACCTGTGCGGGGCCGTGCGGGGCAGAGGCGCGCGCAGAGCAAGCACCACCGCGGTGATGGAGTCTCGCTGGCGCACGATGATGGGGTTGTCCGTGGCGAAGCCTACCAAACAACGCGCCACGGGGAGTGAGGGACGCGCTCCGCACTAGCGATCGAAGTCGGCAGGGTGCAACGCACTAGCTACTTCGGACATGGAAGTCCTGAAGAACTCCTTGGCGTCCTCCGTCGCCGAGTCGCCCAGCCACACCAATCCGAGCTTCAGCTGCGCGTGGCCAAGGCCCACAAACCGCTCGTTAGTGATGCCAATCGTTGCGTCAACATCAGGCGATAAGCGGCGTACTCGCATATGCCAGAGAAGGTAGGCCAGGATGTCCAACACGTCCACAAAACCATCAAACGTGTCTCTGAACAACCAAGGAAAGGAAAGAGGGGGGGGGTGGCATGAGCAAGGAGCCTGCGGTGGGCCAAGCGAATGAGGCGCACGCGTACAAGTCGACCTTTCTGCCTCGGTGGCATCCGCTCTTGTCCACCACGGGCACAGAGAGAATGTTGTTGTCCTTCAACAGCTGAGGGTATCAAGTGTAAAGGTTGCAAAGTGTAAGCTTTTCGCGGCATGTGAGTAGAGCGATGTGGCCACCTACCCTCAGCGTTTCCTCAATCGTGGCGTTCCTGTCCACGAGTATGGGAAAGCCACGCAAAGCCTGTCGGGGCTTGGCTGCGAGCAGGGCCTTCACCTTGGTGGCCTGCACCAGCTCCAACCAGTCGCGATCGTCTATCTCGTGTTTGGCCATTTACCTATCTTGCTCGGCGAGGAAGTACGCAAGGTGAGCGCCTCGCTGGCAAGCTAGGGCCTGTGTTTGTTAAAAAAAGAGTACCGGAGTGCGCGAGAACGAACGAAGCTTTGTCATCATGATTGCGCTGATGGCTGCACTGTGGTGCGTCTCGCTTCGACAAACTGGTGGGTGCTGGCGAGAGAGGCACCGACTAGTCGTCGGCAACTGCGGAGAGCGAAAAGAAATCATATGAGAAACATAATTTCATTATTTTGTTGTCGACACGCTTGACGGCACCATTTACAGATCTTCCATCGCTACAGCAAAATGGTGCACGCCGGCAAGGGCGGTGGACGCATCTTCGTCAGTACGTGAACCTATCTTAACAAGAAGCACCATATTTTGTCTGCAGCATTTCTAGTCATATCGGAGAAATGGTGGGGGGGAGAGCAGATTGGTTCTCCTTCTTCCACCATTTCAACAGTGATTTTTCACTCTTGTGTCCGCAAAGTGTGGCTTTGTTCTACGCCGACTGAGCGCGGCAGTTACTTTTTCTTAGAATTAACCACCCATCTCTCCCATCAGATGCGGCAAGAATTAATGGCCGCAAGTCCAGCTTCTCGCTCCTCGAGTACATTCAATCCGAGGCACGTTCCTCGCCTCTCCATCCTCTCTGTCCTCTCGCTGCCTTGCCTGACTTGCGCCGGGCCGGGTGACGCTGTCAGGTGCGGGCCGGGGAGTCTCCCGTGCCGCCGTGGATGCCGGCCGTTCTCATCAGCCCGCCTGTGACGATCCCCAACGTCCCTCACCCTGGTGCCTACCTTTGACGGCCGTCGTGCCCGCTCTGCTCGTCCAGTGCTGTGTCGTTTGGGCTCGGCTCGAATCTCGTCGAGCTCACGCAGAAGCAATGCTAACTCGTCTCGTTTTCATGGGTGGGGCTGACAGGCGAGCTGAGGTATCCGGAGGACAAGCTCCGCAAGGTGTGGTTCGAACGCCATCCCGAGGCCAAGAAGATCAAGCTCAAGACGATCTACGTGGGCGAGCACAGGTTTGTCTCGGAGCCCTGCGGTCTTTGTTTTTGTGCGGTGCGTTCTCCGTCGGCTGTGGTGCTCACACTCGCCGCTCCAATCGCAGATATTGGCAGCACCCGGCCACCTCGTTCGTGCACCGACAGAGCAAGCTCATCAAGAAGGGCTATTCTGAGGAGGAAGCCTACAAGATCGTCGACGACGAGGATCAGAAGGGTAACGGGCAACTTCACGCCCCTGATCATTATTCATTTGTCTCCTCGTCCTGACTTGGGCTCGCTGTTTTGCAGAGGCGCGCCACCGAGAGCTGGAGCGGCTGATGGCGATCGAGCAGGCCAAGGAGCTCGGCTTTGAGGACCTCGAGACTGCGCGGGACCTCCTTGCTCCTCGCGATCTCAACCAAACCAGAGAGTGCGTAACTGTCTTTCATTATTTATCGTTTTTTTCATTTTTATTTTATTTATTTTAAAAAAAAGAAGAAATGATTTTATAATTCTTGTTTGCTCCCCGAATCGTTGACCGGCATGCTTCTTCTTTCTTTTGCAGACGCATGCTGGAGGAGTTGATCGAGGTGCTCAAGCTCAAGGGCATTCCCAACCTGGTGCCCGAGCTGCTGCCCAAGGGAATGACCTGGCGAGACGTCCTTTCGTTCGTCCAGAAGAACCCTCGTACGTTTACCACGCACACGGTTCTCGCGACACTTCCTGCAGCTGACTGACAAACCGTCATGGCCTTTTTGTTGCAGAGCACGCCCACTACTTCAGCCTGGACTTCATGGCCACTCACGCCATTGTGACCAACGTACGTGCTCTAGCCCTCCTCCTCGATGACCCATTGGCAATCACCTCTTATAATGGTCTCTTAATAATTTATATATATTTATATTTATTTTATGAAATCGTATTCTTTGCTGACACGGCACACAGAACCCTGAAATTGCCGATGCCTACACCTGGATCTACGGCGGCCAGGCGGTCCGTCCCCCCCCCTATTTCCCCCAGTTGGTGGTGGAGGCGTGCTGTGGCCCATGCGGAGGGCAAAAACGATCCCGAGAAGTCATCGGCGCTCACACACCGTTGGCTGCTCTCCCCATCCCCTGCCGATCGCGTTGCGTGACGACACGGACAGCTTCTCGACGACGACGAAGTGCCGCCCGATGCGCAGGAGGAGATCTCCGCGATCCTGGAAGATGAGGAGTACGAGCTGGACGAGAACCCGGGGGCGGTCACCAGCCCATCAGAGGTGAGGGAAGTGGTACGCACAGCTCTGCCTTACGCAAGTCCAAGTCGGCGGTTATGATCTTTCTCGCTGTCACACTCACAAGACGACGCGTGACCGCCGCCAGGAGGAGCATACCGAGCTCATAGCCCCGAGCCTCGGCGGTATGCTCCTGGACGAAGAGGACACCATCTTCGAAGATGACGACGAGGAGAACGAGGAGGACGAAGAAGCTGCCGCCAGCGGCCCTTCAGAGGACGAGGAGGCTATCGCCGAGGCGAAGAGGGACGGCGAACGGTGCGTTGTGACTACTTTTTCCCTTGTTTTTCTTTTCTTTTTTTTCCCTCGCGCTCACGGCCGTTGGTGGCGTCTGCACAGGTTCAAGACGATCCTGAAGAGGATCGAGAAGGTCTACCACCCCCAGCAGTTCCCTGCCGCCGCCGACGCCCCGTGGGCCGGCCTCGTCGACCTGCTGGCCCTCCGCCCCAAGGCTCCCAATGCCAAGCTGGCCCGGGAGGGCCAGATCCAGAAGGCGAACAAGACCAGAGGAAAGGAAGTCGAGATTCAGTAGACGCCTTAGGGAACAGGTCGAAAACGCAATAAACACAGGTATTGCAAATGCGTTGAAGTCAATAAGGAACATGCTGGGCGTGGCAGGTTAAAAGTCGCCCATCTGCTGTTGGCGGCTTGCACAGCACCTGCGCCATGAATCCATAAATAACAGATTGGCTGCAGTGGGCTATCTCTGTGGAAGGAGTGCACTTGTGCGAGTATGGAGTGTAGGTGATGTGGCCTGTTTTCTCATTCCTATGAAATTGCTGAAGTTCAGACTCCCCTCTGTCTTGTTATACCCTCCACAGCATCCTGCCCTCCATATCACTGCTGAATATCTAAATCAAGGTGCATGCCACATCATCAAGCTGTTTAGCCAATCTCCTGTATCTCCAAGACAAGAGTTGAGAGCTGTTGTTACCTAGAACAGTGGTCAGAAAAAAACCAAAGTCTTTTTACCAACCCTTTTACCTCATTCACTCCTCTTCCATAGTTCACAGTTTATGTATGGTTTTTTCTGCATACTGTTCTGGGGCCTGAAGAGGAGCAGTAAAGTTGCCTCCTGCTCTCATGAACAATGAATGTATGACACTCTCAGATAAGTTAGAAGGAAAGAGCTGGGCAGATAAAATTGCTTGACAAAAATTGCAAAAAATTGTTTCCTTGGCCTCTGTCGACGGAAAAGTAAACGGAAATTGGTTGTTTGTGTGGGCAGCCAGCAAACAGACCAGATGTGCGATCATCACCACCACGCAGGCTGTGCGCACGAGCACACAGAGGAGCCCGAGAAGGAGCGGGGTGCCGAGTATTCTCTCTTCCAGTACGTAGCTTTATGCCACTTGGATCTGCTGGTGCACCTGCACATCGATTCATCGGTTGCTGTCTGCCCAGGTACATTGATACGAGCGGGCTGGCATGCCTCAATGAGCGAGGCAGCGGTACGGCGGTCAAGGTGTTCAAGCCCTGGGACCAACGTCTCGACAGGACTGCGGTACATCCGACTCACAGCTCTACACGCGACTGGCCTGTAACATACGGCCAGGACTGCGCTGAGCCAACAGCGGTTTGGGCCAATTGAACGTGAACTGATCGTCTGGCTGTGCACAGGTCGTGGAAAGCGACACGGACGAGCAGTTGATATTCCACATCCCGTACGGCCCATAGACACCCCTTGTCGCAGGTTGCCTCTTTGCTATGGCCACTTACGCTACCCCCCCCCTCGAAGGTTTACCGCGTCTATTAAGCTGAAGGCCATCAACATCATCGGCGGTGCTGAGGGCAGCAGCCCGGCGAAGCTCAAAGCGTGCGCGCAGCCTCACTCGTTACACGTTCCATTCGTGCATGCAAGCTCCAGACTGACGTGTGTACAGGTGGATCAATCGAGAGGACATCGACTTCTCGAGCGTGGACGACGTCGCTCCCACCCAAGAGTGGGAGCTCGCCGAGAACCCGCAGGGGGAGATCGAATACCCGACCAGGTATCGCCGGCGTTGTGTGCCTCGCACTGCGCGCGTGCTCTGCTGTCTGCTGTGCGCTCGCTCTTTGACAGGAACGCGCTTCGCTCCGCAGGATCACCAAGTTCCAGAACGTGACGTCGCTCACGCTGTACATTCCCGACAACTTTGGTGCCGACCGAACGATCGTTTCCTACATCGGTTCGTTTCTCCTGCTTCTCTTCTTCCTCGGCCAGCTGGGCCTGCGTCTATGTCGAGTGTGAGCCCATGACTCGATGTCCCAGCTGCTGCGGCTAACGGGTCGTGCCCATTCCAGGGCTCAAGGGCGAGTTCAAAACGCTGAGCCGGAAGGCGGTCAACGTCACCTACGAATCCGCGGCGCAGCTCAAGGACCACAAGGTGCCCGAGTCGGAGCAGATGGCGCGGCACATTGGCCAGTAGCCACGGCGAACAGCAAATGCGGAAACGATCACGGGACATTTGAAACACTTGCTGATGGAGTAGACTGCCTCGAGGTGGTTGGTAAAGGAATGTTTAATGGGAGTTGTGGCACTGCTCATAGATATCGAGCCCGGCGAATCACTTCCTCATGTTCTTGACCTTCTCCTCTGGCGAGCTGTTGTTCCGGGCCTTGGGCGGGCGCTTGTCAAAGTCCAGCGAGTTGCAGATGGTCCGCGCGCTCTCGCCTTCCTCGATCATCTCCTTGACGTCGGACCCGTAGTTCCTCATGAAGTAGTTGCACTGCACGAACGGCCTGGAGTGAGCCACGGGCAACATAGAAGCAGAAACGGAAGGGGTTCTGAGGAACGCACTCGGAGGGCGTCGCCCTCTTCGCCAAAGGTGGCGCAGATGCTCATGCGCGCCTTACGCTCTACCTCGGGGTTCTTGTGCTTCATCGCCTTCACAATCTTCATGCACACTGTCAAGAAGTGGTGAGTTCACCCAAGGGTCACTGGGAGGACACAGTTCCAGGGAGAAAAGGGCGGAGGGTTCACAGTACGGCCGAATCGGTCATCGGTGGGAAAGTGGTCGACGGTGCGTGTGCGCTCAGGCTCACGGCTATCGCGGGCGCTTCTTCGGTCGGACATGTTTGTTTCTCTTGCACGGCACTAGTACCTACTGGTTTAGATAGCTGCGCCATGGCGAGCTCTGTTTTTATGTTGGTCCTTGCCGCGCGCTGACCGCTTCCGCCGCACGAAAGTCGAGAGGAAAGCCGTCCGCTCGCGAACAGTCTGCGTGTCGACGCCAAGCGACCTTTCCTCGCTGGAATTTCTGCATGAGCCTGCGAAACGTTTCGTTTGCATTTCGTGATGATTTCGGGTTCTGCGAAGCTCCCGAATTTCCTCCTATGACAGGCGATCACAAAAAGCTGTTCGTGGAAGCTTCGCGTGCCGTGGCAGGGGCACCTACAAAAAGGCGCAGCAGGCCACCCAACCAACAAACCAACACAACACAAGCTACACAACAAGCACAGCAATGCAGATCTTCGTGAAGACCCTCACCGGCAAGACCATCACCCTCGAGGTCGAGTCCTCGGACACCATCGAGAACGTGAAGCAAAAGATCCAGGACAAGGAGGGCATCCCTCCCGACCAGCAGCGCCTCATCTTCGCTGGCAAGCAGCTCGAGGACGGCCGCACGCTCGCCGACTACAACATCCAGAAGGAGTCGACTCTCCACCTCGTGCTTCGCCTGCGCGGCGGTATGCAGATCTTCGTCAAGACTCTGACGGGCAAGACTATCACCCTCGAGGTCGAGTCGAGCGATACCATCGAGAATGTGAAGCAGAAGATCCAGGACAAGGAAGGCATTCCCCCTGACCAGCAGCGTCTGATCTTCGCTGGCAAGCAGCTCGAGGACGGCCGCACCCTGGCCGACTACAACATCCAGAAGGAGTCCACCCTCCACCTCGTCCTCCGTCTTCGTGGAGGCATGCAGATCTTCGTCAAGACTCTGACGGGCAAGACTATCACCCTCGAGGTCGAGTCGAGCGATACCATTGAGAACGTGAAGCAGAAGATCCAGGACAAGGAGGGCATTCCCCCTGACCAGCAGCGCCTCATCTTCGCCGGCAAGCAGCTCGAGGACGGCCGTACCCTGGCCGACTACAACATCCAGAAGGAGTCCACCCTCCACCTCGTCCTCCGTCTCCGCGGTGGCAACTAGACACTGGCTCAATAAATACACACACACTTCTTTGTCAACAATCGTTCTTCGTTCGTGTAGAGCTTTGGGTGCTGCAGGCCAAGAGGTGCCGCTTCGTTACAGCTTGGCCTTCTTGGGCGCCTTGTCATCCTTGAGGAAGTGGGTCGCAACGTGACGTCTCTGTATCTTGCCGGTGGCGGTGCGCGGCAGGTCCTTGGCGATGTAGAGGCGGCGCGGACACTTGAAGGCGGCCAGCTTGGCGTGACAGTGCTTGAGAAGGGCGTCCTCTACATCCTTGCCGCCATCGCGACCGCCCTTGAGCACGACCGCCGCTTCCACCTCTTCGCCGTACTTGTCGCTGGGCACGCCGAAGCTCACCGCCTCGCTCACGTCGGGATGCGACAGCAGGGCCGAGTCGATCTACCAAGCGTCAAGCGTCAACAATAACAACAACTTGAACAGCACATAAGGGGGGGGGGGTTTACCTCAGAGGGAGCGATCTTCTCGCCACCGCGGTTGATGAGCTCCTTGATGCGTCCCGTCAGGACCAGGAACTTGTCCTCGTCGAAGAAGCCCTGGTCGCCCGTGCGGAACCAGCCGCCCTCGTGGAACGCCGTCTTGTTGGCCTGCGGGTTGTTGTGGTAGCCCTTGGTCACCGTAGGTCCGCGCAGGCAGACCTCGCCCTTCCCGCCCTGCGTCATCTCCTTGCCGCTCTCATCCCGAATCGTCACCTCCACGCCTGGGCCGTCCCACCAGCATCACCATCACCATCACCATCACGTCATCATGTAAGTCAATGGCGAGCCCGGCCAGCGGCGAGAGCTCGTCAGGTGGGACAGGTCAGTCACCGGTGCCCTGGCCGACGGAGCCGGGCTTCCTCTTGCCGGGCGGGAGCTGGTTCGAGGTCATCTGGTGCGAGTTCTCGGTCATGGCGTAGGCCTCGATCACGGGCGCCTTGAAGCGCTCCTCCAACCGCTTGAACACGGCTGCAACCCCCCCCCGCACGCCCCGTTGCCTCGGGCCAGTGAGCTGGCGCTACACCCGAGGGAGGGAAAGGGGGGTGGCCGTACCGGGAGCGAGGGCCGACGAGCAGGAGCGAATGAAGCGGAGCTTGCCGGAGGTGGTGTAGTCCTTGTCGGCGCGGGCCAGCAGGATCTGGTGGATCGTGGGCACGGCCGAGTACCACGTGCAGTCGTTGGACAGGAAGTCGCGCCAGAACGTGGTGGCCGAGAACTTGCCCGGCTGGATGACCACCGAGCCGCCGCTGTACAGAGTCGACAGCAGACATCTGTCGTTGTGTGTTGTTGTTGTGTTGGTGAGGCGACAAGCAGAAGAAGAAGGGGAGAGCCGAGGCCGCGCGAGTACCCGATGAGGCCGTGGACGTGGAACAGGGGCATGACGATCAGGGACCTGTCGTCGGGCGTGAGCCTGTAGTGGCGGCTGATGTTGCGCAGGTTGGTCACCAGGTTCCTGTGCGTTAGCGGCACGCCTGTGTTTGTGTATGGGAGGAGTGAGCGTCATGTGACGTTCGTCGATGACGAGGAGTGAGAGGAGAGATTTGGGGGGAGCGAACCCTTGGGCCTTCCGGTGGTGCCGCTGGTGTGGAGGAAGAGGGCGACGTCCTCGGGCTCGGGCGCGACGCGCAGCTCCGAGGCCGTAGACCGGCGGATGGCGGCGGGCTCGACCGGCTGAAGGCCCACGCGCACGGCGCCGGACGGGGAGGCGTCGGTCCACGTCTCCCACACGGGCACGCGCAGCTGCTGCGCTGCCTCTACCGCCACCGCGGCGCCGCCACGCGGCACGATCACAGCCTTGGCCTCGGTGTCCTCCAGGTAGAACTTGAACTCATCCAGCTAAAGGAATAAAAATTCAAAAAAAAAATATTAGTTAAATGATACTTAGCAAACCGCATCTTTTTTAAAATAATGAAGAAGATATTAATCCAAAATTGTGGATAATCTGTGGGTACCCTGTAGTCGGGGTTGAGGGGAGCGGCGATAGCGCGGAGGTTGGTGGTGGCGAGCCAGCACACGACGAACTCGAGGCCGTTGGGCAGCACCATAGCCACCACGTCGCCTCGGCCGAGGCCGCCTGCGCTGAGAGAGTCCCGGGTGCGGGCGACCTCGTGGGCCAGCTGCTCGTAGGTCAGGCTGGCGGCCGAGGTCTGCTGTTGCTGCGGGGGCAACACCACCGCCGTGCGGCCCGCGTGGGATGGGTGGAGCACATCCACAAGAGTGTCCGTGTAGCCAGTGTTGTTTCGTGTGCAGGCCGCCATCTTCCTGTCTCGGAGGTTTGGTTGTATGTATTTATCAGAAGCTGCTATGGACAAAGCCAAGCGCCTTGAAAAATGCCTATGGCGCCTGCATTGCTGGTTGGTTGGAGCAAGACTGAGTGTGAGAACTTCTTCTCTTGTACATGTCTTGGCATGTATGTGCAATCAAGGGCTACGTCTAAGGTGCATTCATATCTGAGAGCCTATTCAAAGCCTCAAACAGGAGTGCCATTCCCAGGGGTAGGCTGCTGCCTAGGCAGAGCATTTTCTCTGACCCAGGAAAAGAAAAGGGGTGGAAAAGTCTGGGGACAGGTTGCAAAGCGAGGTTGCGGGACAAGCAGCAGTAGCTAAACATGTCGGATCGAAGAGACAGGGATCACGACAGAGACGAGCGCGACTCGGAGAGACGAAGGCGCCATAGGGACGACTCGCCAGACCGACGCCGCAGCAGGCGTAGCGACGACGACGAAGAAGAAGACAGAAGACGCAGCCGACGTGATCGCGACAGCAGCCGAGACAAGAGAAGCCGCGAAGACAGCGACAGAGATTCACGTAGACGATCCAGCAGAAGAGGAGATGACGACGATGGCGAGGACAGAGACAGAAAGAGATCTCGAAGGGACCGAGAAATCGAAGAAGAAACTGAAAGATTGAAGGCCGAACGGCTGCGCAAGGAAAAGGAGGCCAAGCTCAAGGAATTGGAGAGCAAGCTGGCAGCAAAGCTGGAGGAGGAGAAGAAGATGAAGGAGCTCTCAAAGATTACAACCTACCAAGGGCAGGGCACACAGATGGGAGGAACCAACACTGGCAACCGGGGACAAATGATAGAAATCACGCTTAACGATCGTCTCGGTAAGAAGGTCCGCGTCAAAGCACAGTACGTACCACACCACCTCCATTTTATTTTTATTTTTAAATCGTCATCTAATATTTATTTGTCTTTATTATTTTCTGTAGCTCGAACGATACCGTGGGGCAGCTGAAGAGGATGGTCGCAGCACAGACCGGCACCAAGGCAGAGAAGATCCGCATTCAGAAGTGGTATGCGACTCCCTCCCTCTGTGTGCAGTGCGACGTTGTGTGCATTCCCTGCGTTTGGGTTCCTGTGCTCACCATTGCCTTTTCTCTCGCTCGCCTGCAATAGGTACACTATCTACAAGGACAACATCACCTTGGCGGACTACGAGGTCCGAGATGGCATGAACCTCGAGCTGTACTACTACTAGCGCTTCAACCCCGGTTCTCCCTTCTCACCCCCAAAACGCCAAGACATAAGTGTCCCCGACAAGGTTTGCAACAAGCATCGCCTGGACCGGTCTTTTTATTTTAATTAATAATTTATATGTGAAGCTTATATTTTATTTTATTTTTGAGAGCCGCGTTTCGATGTCACCAGCCACGCCTGTCGCTGCCTCGCACGCGCGGCGGAGGTCCGCCTCGCGAGCCGCCTCCTCCGCCTCCCCCTCCGCCACGATTGCGGTAGCCTCCGGGAGGCGGTGTGGGCAACAGTCCCGGCCCGGGCCTCATCATGTGCGGCGGAAACGGTGGGATGCCCAGCTGGGACTGTGTGTCGTGTCGTGTCGCGAACACACGCGCGCGGTTAAGAAGAGAGCGAAGGAGGCGAGGAGGCGAGCGATGCAGCAGGGCCGCGTACCTGGAGCGCGAGCTGGGCGGGGATCATGCCGAGCGGGATGCCGTGCGGCAGCGCCATGTGCGCTGGAATGTGGACGGGCATCTGCGAGAAGTGGCTGCCTGCTTTGGACCGCGACATCGTGCGGGGGAGGTGAGCAACACGCACGCAGCGCGCCACAGCCACCGCGGAGAGATGGGGGGGAGTACTGAAGGGAAACATCGCGGTGGCCGGCGGGCCCCCGCTGCCGTGCCGTCGTGGCTGAGCCACACACAAAGCGCGGAAGGGTAAGCACACACGTGGACTTGGACACAAACGCGCGCGCGCACACACACACACGTACCGGGGCGTGTGCGGGGTGCTGCGGCATGGGCCCGCCGCCCGAGGTCGGCGGCGATGGCGGAGGGCCTCTGTCCGACGGCAGCTTGCCGCTCTGCGCAACCAAAGGCATTCTCGGTCAACACGCGTTCGAGAGAGAGAGAGAGAGAGAGCGAAAGCGCGTACGATGGATGGTGAGTTGTAGGAGGAGAGCGGGGGCGCACGCCGCTTGCGGCTGTCGCGCGAGCCGCCGCTGCTCGGGTGGAGCGGCGAGTGGTTGGGCGAGTGCTGCGAGTGGGAGGGCGAGAGCGGCGACCGCGGCGCCATGGGCGGGTGCGACATCGACAGGTGCGGTGGGTAGCCGCCGCCTCCACGCGACCCCAGCCCACCGCTTCCGCTGCCGTGATAACCGCCACCCGCCGAGGAGGACAAGCCCCCACCTGCGCGCCCACGCCACACTCAACGTCAGGAAAGGCCGAGGCCCGCCGATCAATCGGTGGCTGCGCTGGCGCACCTCCGCCGCCCCCGGGGCTCATGCCCATCCGGCCGTACTCGCGCTGTGGTGGGTACATGTAGCCGTGGGGCTCGCCGTACTGCGGCCGCGGGCCCTGCGCGCCGCCTGCGCTTTCAGGCCCGTGTGTGGCGAGGGTGAGAGGCAACGACTACGGGGGACAACAAGCAGATGCTATACTACGGGAGCGTGCGGACCTCCTTCGTTTGGTGGCTCCTTGCCCGAGTCTCGCAGCGCCTTGACCTGCATGAGGCGGCGCGCCTCCTCCGCCCGGCGCTGCTCCTCGATGCGGTTGCGCTCCTCCTCGGCCAGCTTCTTGCGCTTCTTCTCGTCGACGAAGAGGACCTGCTTGAGGAGCAGGAAGAGCTTGTGCTTCTGCTCGCCCAGCACGTCCAGCTTCCGCTCGAGCTCGGCGATCTTGGCCTGCCGCTCTTCCTCGTCCTGTATCCTCGCTGCGATGTTCGCCGCCATCGCGCTCGCCGAAGTAGCAGAGGCAGACGATGTCCCATTCTTTCCGTCATCGTCTGATCCACCTTCGCTCGCCCCTTGTGGTGCCGTGGTAGTGGCTGTGTCCCCAGCAGATGGTGCCGCAACGATTGGTGTAGTGATGCTTGCGGGTTGTGTAGTTGATTCGTCAGAGGATGCGGTTTTAGCGATTGATGTGGCAGGTGTAGTTGATTCACCTTCAACAACAGCTATGTCCATACCGCCCTCTTCAGTCTTGATCGCATTCTCGCCTGCCGTTGAGGCTGTGATTTCGCCTCCTGCTCCTTCACCAGAGGCTGTCGGGACGTCTTTGCGTTTGGTCTCCTCCTCCAGCGCGAGCTTCCACTGAAGCAGCTTTTCCTTCTCATCGCGCAGCCTCCGCACAATCGCCTTTTTGATCCCCCGCGTCTTGCTCCTGGGCAGGGGCCGGGGGGCCTTCAACGTCCACCTTCGCCTTGCCATCTGTGTTCACCAATCCCCACCTTCTCTCCTCTCCCTTCCACCCTGGTCTATTTTGAGATTAAATCAAAGAGAACGATTTCGCACCAAAAACAAACAAAAATCAAAAATAAACAAACGGCTGCTGCTGGCTCAGACACCGTAGGGCGCCACTTGGGCAGGCTCATCAGCCTCGAACACACACGGCTCGGCGGGGACAACGCGAAGTGGGTCCGATTCGTCCACCACCAGGACGCCATTTGCATTGGAGTAGGCGCGAACGCCGTCGCGTAGTGAGCTGGTCGGGTCGCGGTCGAAGTAGTTGTAGGGGTGCAGGACGAAGCTGGCGTGGCTGGTCGGCGTGACCGTCACGGGGATGTCCTCAGTGTGCGGCAGGTGGGTGACGCCAATGTTAACGTAGGCCACCAGGTCCTCCTGCTCGAGATTGTCCGCGTCCGCAAGCCACCTGTCCAAGCTCCTACACGGCAGTCGCACTCACACTGTCACTACAGCCGTCCTGACATCAAGTAGTGTGGATATTGTCGTGCCTTCTTCCGCTAATGTCCGAGTCGAAGGGACGAGCCTGAGCGTAGACGTTGTTGGGGGAGGGTTCCTCCTCCTTGCGCTGAACCACAGAGAGGTAGTAGTTGGCCCATGAGGCCGACTCGCCCAAGGAGCCCTGGTACAAGTTCTTCACGAACGAGGTCGAGTGGAGCCTGTAGGCCCGCTCCACTCCATAGCTGTTTCCGAAGTCACACCATCAGAGTTCTACTCTATAGAGCCTTGGGTTGAGAGGGCACCTGTTCTGCTGATGGTTGTTGGTGAACGCGAAGCTGAGCGGGTTGTTGAAGTCTGGGATGAAGGTGGACTCGCTCTCGTCGCGCACGTAATGGTTGACGGGCAGCGGCCTGTTCATGGGTGAGTCGTACCACGGCGCGTCGTAGGTGGTGCTCTGAAAGCTGGTCACGCGCAAGGTGTTGGCCGTGCCGAGCACATCGACGTCGACCTTGTAGCAGAACATGTGTTGATGCAAGGTTCCGCACGAATGGGGCCCCACCCTGTGCTCCACACACCGCCCATGCAGCACAATCCGGTCAGACTCCGCGATAGCCCCAGACTTTCGAGACCACTCGCGCACCTGGAGCTGCCGTAATTGACTTCCTCCGGAGTGTAGAAGGTGCCCTGCAGGTAACCAGAGGCCGACACGTGGGCCTCCACCGCTCCAGTGGGGTAAAACATATAGTCCTACACCGTGGTAGATTACATCATTAGTTGTAGGTTGTAGGCCTACCACCAGGGAAACCACAGGGAGTTACCAAGATGTAGTCGTAGTTGTAGTCGGTGGAGGTGTGGCGGAAGACTAGGGCGCGCGACTGTTTCCCTGAGTAGGAATCTGGGGGGGGGGGCGGCGAGTGAGCTCAGTTGGAACATCCCCAATCACTAGGCAAGTGTACCAGTTAGCGATTCGTAGTGACGCGCGACTGCCTTGCCGATGTCCTGCTCGAACACGCAAACGGCATTCTTGTGGACCGTAGGCTCGCCGTTGTCGTAGTACATAACCGTGTCGAGGAACACGGCCGTGTCGGGGCAGTCAATGCCGGGCTTCATTGGCAACACAGAGTCGCCGAATCCCCATGCCGAATCAAAGTAGAGCGAAGTCACCTGGGCATCGTTCCATCACGCGCGCCAGCGTCAGTCGCGCGCCAGCGTCGCTCGATTAGTTGGGAGCAAGGAGAGATGACGGGCGGCACCTGCGTTGGAGAGAGGCCGCTGTAGGGCACGAAGATCTCCTGGGTGCCCATCTCGTAGACTATGCGATCGCCTCGGAATCGGATATCCCACAGGGCCGCACCTTTGAAAGACCAGTCGTGAGGCGTTCGTTGCACCCAAGCACGGATAGGAGTTGCAACCGCAACGAAACCACGGGGCTGATTGCTAGGGCGATACCTGTCAAGGGACTCATACTCCAATCGAACTGCCAGCCGAGATACTCGACGTGCGTGCTGTTGGTGATTTGGAACCTGCTGCCTGCAGGGTTGAAGTGCTCGGGACCAGGGATGTCATCTCCGGGAAGCACGGAACCTTGCCTGCTCATTCAGCATTTGATGAACAGGAGAGAGAGAGAGAGAGAGCGCGCGAATTGAAAGAGTCACTTTAAGCCCCAGCATAAGAAAGATCGAAAGTGGTTGCGGCTCACCTGGCGAAGGTTGACCACGCTGGGTCCAGCGTTATGTTGATCTTGTCGACAGAGCCATTGTTGTAAGCGTCGATAAACTCGTCGACTGATGTGAACTCTTGGTCATTGTACAGCAGCATGAGCAGCTTGAAGTCGCTCGGATTCGTGCTGTTGTGCAGCACAAGCGTTTCCAAACCGATCGTCTGCGACATTCATCAGTGATTAGTAACGGTGCGTCGAATTAGGTTCCAAACAATTGACACACAGACTTGTTACCTGAATCCAGAGTCCCTCTACATCATAGATCCAGAAGAACCACGTCTTCCTGGTGTTGGGGTCGGTTGTGGTAGAGCGGGGCGCAGAGTCCTCGTAGTTGAGGCAGTTCTCTAACGAGCACTTGGGTGAGGCAACGACCTACTTAGGGCTGTGGAATGTGTGTACCTTCGCAATTTGTGTAAGTGGCACCGAAGCTCTCCTGCAAGATGGAGCTGATCTGTTCGGCAAAGGGCTGAATCACCGCCGCGTCAATGGCGTCGTATTCGATTGAATCGGGAATGCGTGAGTTAAACGGCAGGTCGCCATCACCAGGGTAGGTCAGTCTGTCCCACCGCGTGGCAGTCGTCGCCTCTGAAGTGGGCAGCGGTCCCACCTACACGCATGTCCCCTCCGCGTTTGGTGAGCGTGAGCGTATCCGCACTGGGTAGGAGCACGAGCTGCACCTTCAACTCCTGAACCTCTTGGTCACGGCACATGTACAGGACGACGCGCGCGTAGCGATCCGGCCTGGGCCCGTCCGAATCGAGGTAGGCCAGTGCGTCGGCCTTGACCGGTGGCAAGGTATCGATGAGGAAGATGTAATTGTCTGACAGAGTCGCTTGGGCGTGGGGCACTAGGTTGAGAGATTCCTGGGACAGGAGCCACTCCTCGACGTCGTGAAGCTCCTCCGCCGAGAGAGAGGCGAAGATGGACTCCTGTGAGGTGGACTGGAAAGGGGAGCGCGTCGCGCAGGTCGAGGGACACTGTTCGCAGGCAGGGCACGTCTTGGCCACGGCTGAAGGGAAACGAGAATGAGCGTTGGAACGAAGAGGAGAGGCGAACGAAGAAAACACATGTTCACGTACGAATCAACCCATTGAAGTTGAAGTTGATAGCAGTGTCGGCGCCGTGGGCGGCGGAGGCCAAAAAGACCGCAAGCACGCTGGCTAGAAACACAAGCCTCGCCTGGTACATCGACTCAACTTACAGGGAACCATAGCGGACGACCTTGCTTTGCCCACCGTCGCCCCGTCGCGCTATTTTCTATTATTTTAGAAAAAGTCCAAAATAAGTCAAAACATCCATTTAAGCGTATAGTCCGGTCTCCGTTTTGTGCTTCGGTTCTATGTTCCAGCCAGTGGGGATATAGCAAAATAGGCCTGTTGGAGGTAATATGCGCTCCAGGTAACTTGGATTCCTCAAAGCGCCTGGCTGCTGTGGTCAGTAAATCCTCCTCTCCTTGATGTGATAATGTTAGCGAGAAGAGAGAAAACAACCAGGTAGCCAGATGCACAAACCGCCAGAAAGAAGATAGGCCAGTGTGGCATTATGGGAGAAGTAGACTGGACTCATTAGCCAACCATTGAATCGTTGACCAAAATGACCGCAAGGGCAGGATCAAGCTCTCCTACAGCAATCACAAGATACGTGGCTAGTTCTTGGCAGACAAGACCTTCTGGAGGTTGATGAAGGCGCCCTTGAAGACGCCCTGTTCAACGAACTGCAGCACGGCCTCCACTGTCTTCTCTTCGCCGTCGAATTCAGCACTCCTGTGGGCCCGCCACAGTGAATAGACGACCATCAAAACCGACGAGCTACAGATGAAGGAGGAGAGAGGAACCATTCGGCGAAGGTTGTGTTCCTCTCGGTCACTCGCTTGAACGACAGGCGCGCGTGGTAGTTGGTGCAGACGCCAGGGAACAAGCCCTCGTCCTTGGGGATGGTGTAGGTGTAGAAGTGCTCCTAAAACCACAACGGGGTCAGTGTGCAGTGGCGGCCAATGACTGAGAGTATAAGGTGGGCGACATGTACGTGAGAGGAATAGCCAGTGAGGGTTTCCACCAGCGTCTTGCCTTCAGGCAAAGAGATCAATCTGTCCTTACCCACCACGTTTTCCTCCTTCGTGTACCTCTCGTCTGTATTGGCACATACGCCCGGGTCCCATGAGGTCTCTGCACAATGAAGATGATCCAAAAGGGGTACCTGCGTGGCGGCTTGTCAGGCCCCCCCACGATAGGTCGACGAACTGGCCCACCACTCGCCACACGTCCTCGAGCGGGGCCTCTATGACCGTGCTCACGTAGGCCTTGCCCTTGTGCCCTGACTTCTTTGCCTCACTCGCCATGGTTAGGCCACTCTGGCGGTGTGCTGTTGTGGTGAAGATGCGACCGTCACCTCGTGGCGGCGCTTGGTTCCGGTCCAAAGAAGGTAAGCGAGAAACGGGGAGAAATGGGCAAGAAAAAGATGCGGGAAAGCGATTTGAGGGCCTGTATTGGCATGCCCAGAGGGCGAAGGCTAGTGGACGGCAGAGTTGAAGGTGAGCTTGAGGTTGTTGAAACAGCCTCCAAACACTTGGCGTGCGATGAACCGCTCCACGGCTTCGACCGTGGACTCCTCGCCATCGAACTCGGCACTCCTGGAACGTGGTTTGCACGCGCATCAGCTACGCTCGAGCAAACGGCACAAAGCAGCGTCTTAACGTAGAAGCAGAGATGGAGAAGAGGAACCAACCATTCACCAAACGTGACATTCTTGTCGGTCACGCGCTTGAACGACAGGCGTGCATGGTAGTTGATGAAGTCGCCTGGGAAGAGGCCCTCGTCCTTCTTCGCCATGGCGTAGCTGTAGAAGTGCTCCTGCACGCGCGGCAGGGTCAGACTCTGCTGGCAGCCGCGAAGAACAGCGAAAGAGAAGGGTGGTACCGTGGAAGAGTAGCCAGTGAGGGTCTCAACTACCTGCTTGTCGCCGAAGGACAGGTATCGGTTCTTACCCACAGAGTTGTCTTCTTTGGACACTCCCTCCTCTTCATTTACCACTCTTGATTAATTTTGATCGGCAAATCTCGGCAGATGAAGGCAGCGGTACCGACGTAGCCGCTGACAGAGACGCCCGACATCCACGAGCCGTCAGCAAAGCGCGATGTGCGGTCCCACACCGCTTCGATGGGTCCCTCGATGACCGAGCTCACGTAGACTTTGCCTTTATGTCCGAACTTCTTGCCTTCCATCTTGCGCCGTTGAAAAATACAAGGCCGCCACAAACAGAGGGCGCAGTTTTATGTACAGAGCGCACGTGCAACAAGCAGCAGCGATCAGCAGGTGTGCAAGCTACAATATGTAGCAGCAAGCACCTACAAATACAAGAGGTTACTATTGGACCAGTCAGTTGACCGCCGGGGTTGTTCGCGACGCCGCTTCGGGCCAATGCTGAACTGCTGTGAGAATCAGGACAGGTAAGTGGCGCCCCAACCAGGAACTGGACAAGCAACAAGGGCGGGGCACGTACCGAAGCAGTTGTTCGTCTCGAGGGTCATCAGAGACCGGAAGGAGCTGAGCGCTTGGCCAGAGGCGCTGGTGATGAAGGTCGACGAGAGCTTGAGCGCGGTAAGGGAGTGGAGGTACGGCAACAGGAACTTGATGCCCTCGTCGGTGATGAAGCACTCGCTGAGCTTGAGCTTGACGAGATATGGCAGTTGCGGTGTATTGCTCTGGATCATGTGCGAAGAGTAGAAGTTGCTCGGACGGTTGACAGAACACGCCAAGGCTGGCGCGGTGTTGGTGCCATCGGGGGCGGACAGCTGGTGGTAGAAGCGAAGCGCCGACGAGAAGGAGAGCGAAGGCGAGAGCAGAGGAGGAGGCGAGGTGCAATGCGTCGACGAGGGCTCCATGGAGAGGTACTGCAGCCCTCGATCGGTGACCTTTGTCGCGGTGAGGTCGAGCGAACGCAGCGAGCGGGGCAGCGACTTGAGCGCGCGGTCGGTGACACCCTTGCTGTAGGCAAGATTGAGCTTCTTCAAGTGGCGTAGAGTGGCGAAAGACCTGACCCCAGCGGCGGAGAGAGAGCAGCATGGCAGGCTCAACGCTGTGAGGCTGGTTAAGCGGGCGATCATCGGCGCCGCGTCGTTCGTTATGCCTTTTGCACAGCACAGGCGAAGAGTCTTGAGAGAAGTGGCGAGGAAAGTCGATGCGACAAGATGCTGCAAGCCTCTGTCAGTAAGCAGCGAGGCGTCCATGACGGTGAGCTCTTCGAGGAAGCAGAGGTTCCGAGTGCGCAGGCTGGCGAGGGCGTCATCGGTGAGCTTGAGCTGCGGCGAGAACGACAAGCGCCGCAGAGAGGAAGAAACAAAGGCTAGGCTGCCCACCGTAATCGCCAGAGGTGACTTCTGCGAGTGCGTTTGCATCCCTGCACGCGAGAAGCGGTTAGTGCCAACCTTCGTCAGAGCGTGCAAGACAGCTAGATATGTACCGGTGAAGTGGAGCTCCTTCAAGCTGCGCGGCAGGAACGGGAGTAGTGCATCCGAGTATGAAAGCCGGAGCACTCGTACAGAGGGGCAGTTGGCTTGGATGAAGTTGAACCGCCTCATGATCTCACTCTCTGGGCGCGTGTAAACACCGTAGATCAGCGCTACTTGGCTGCTGAGCAGACGAGGCGCTTGCTGTCACGTACCTGGCGTGTTGTTGCGAGCCCACCTCTCGTTCCTTAAGTTGATGGTCCTCACAGCACGCAACGACAGACTCCTACATGCGCCAAAGGTCAGCATTCGCACTACGTTCAGCCTCGCCCTATAGGGGCTGGGAGGATACCTCCAAGATGCACAAACGATACCCGTAGCGCAAAACAGGGTGCGGGTCTTGAGGAAGCTGAAGACGTGGTGCCAGAGTTCGGGCGGAAGGCTGAGATGAGCAGTATCTGTGTCCTGCTGAGTGCTACGCTCCTGCACTCGCGTCTTCTTCTTAACCTGCTTGTCCAGTTGCTCGCTTGCCGCAGGTGACTCGTAGATTTGTCGCTTCATCTTTACCTGCTCGGGTGGTCTTAGGCCTTCGAGTCCCGTTTGTGCAAACGAAGCAAAAGATTTAGAGGGTACCTGAAGCGAAGCGCTTAATCAAGTGTTTCCAATCAAATCAATTGTTGCCTCTGAGCCACTGACACCTGCGCTGTGAAGAAGAGATAACTGTCAACGCACTCATGGCTTGTTGCCTGTCGGTGTTGCGCGCTTTGCCTGCTTTTTCCTTTCCCGCTCTTTTGTGGACCGGCACTCCAACTTGCCCGTACCTTGTGGTACACTAGGTGAGCTTCTTCTGTTCTATCAGTCTTGCGAGAAGGTGAACGCGACCATGCGCAAAGGTCACAAAAGAGCTGATGATGGTGTGCCCTCGCATGAAGCGGCCTGGCCCTGAATGAAAAACAAAGGCAACGAACGGGAATGTCAGGGAAAGCAGGAAATTAACTAGCGCGTGACTGGGGTAGGTGGATCGTGCACATAATGCAGGTCATCAGGAGCTCCTTATGAGGCAATCAACAAAAGAACGACCTTAATTGTCATGCAACAAGTTAGTCACCGACCACTTTCCTCTGGCTTTTGTTTGCTGAGTCCCACTGGACGAGCTGAGTGTACGGCGGTAATTACAGAGAGAACGCCATCTGTGGAGCCGTGAGTTCATACTCTGGGTTGCTGTGCCACCACTGTCGGACCAGTCTCCGCGAAGAAGATGAACCCAGCAGAGTCTTTGCGCACAACAGCGTCCGTTACGTACAAGGTGTGACTTTATTCGGCTCGGCGCAGGGGTTGCTCATTTCCTCTCGGGCGTGTTCTTGGCGCGCATGAGTTCGTTCATGAACAGATCAAACTTCTCACATCGGATGGGCTGTTCAAACTCGTAGAAGGGGTTCTTAAGCACGTAGTCTGAATAGAGCTCGTACACCTGCACGAAGCGCGAAGCACACGCACGGCCACACATCGATGATGAGATGACTGGCCTGTTGGGAGAGAGATGGTGCATGGTGATCGCACCTGCTCCAACACCTTCGCCATCTGCGAGTGCTTCGGGTCGGCCACCATCAAAAACTTGGTGCCTGTTTATCCAGCCATTGTCAGCGCCACGGCCTGCAACCGTACCAAGAAGGCACGCACCCGTGAGTGTTTGGAAGCAGTGCAGCTTGAACGTCTCCGTCTCCAGCACTTCTATCCCTTGGCAATCGGTAACTGGTGACAGATCCTTCGCGATCGAGTTGAAGCTGGTGTGGCGTCAAACAAATAAATAACCAGTATTTATCGGAATTAAATAAGAAATATTATAATAATCAATAATTGCGGCATGCCTGTAAAAGAGGCCACCCAGTCGGAGGTGGTCATTCGTGTTGAGTTTAGAAGCTGCCTTGGTAAAATCCTGGCGCGAGGGCAGTTAAGACAGTCAAATCTTGATCTTGCAACGTTGTCAGACAGATGCATGCGCACCTTCTGATAAATAAGGCCGCCTGATTTGCTAAGGATGTAGATGGAATGTATGAACTGGGGCTCGGTGGCCTCGCGTGCTTCCGTTCTCCCGCGCCCCAGCATCTTTGTGCGTTATGTGAAGAAATAAAAGAAAAAGTGCATTTTCCGCGAGTTTGCGTGGTGTGACCGACATCAAGCCCCATGGTATCCTACCCACAGGGACGATGTTGTGACATTCGCATACGATGTCAAACATCATGTACTGACATCTGAGGTTCAGTGCCTCAGTTAATCCTATTGAGCACAAAATTCTCAGTAGAGGCCACCTCTCCTCCCTCTTTCGGTCACAGGCCCAGCGACTTGCGGACGGTGTCGGCTACACGCTCCCTGAAGGCCTCTCGACTGTGGCGCCACATTTTCTGGGAGAGGCCACAAGGAGCGGAAGGCGGTCAGCGTTGAGTGCACAAGGATGGGCGCAGAGAGGTCACCGTACTGCTGCGTCAATATTGGCAGGGCTTTCGTCATTGGGTTCTGCCGGGGAGAAGCGCGGAAGAGACGAGTGAGCACGCGTCGATCAACACGACCGCGGTACCGAACAACAAACGCGAGCGGGTGGGCGGGTACCAGCAAGCATGGACATGACCGAGATGAGGATCTTTTCGACCGACTGCACAGGAGACCATCGCTCTTCCGCCTGACACGCGTGTGGTTGAGTCTCTTTCTCAACTCCACCGTTTCACGCACGCACACGCACGGGAGGAAGGTCTACCTTTTCGTAGTGGGTGGGATCGTCGCCGGCGTGCAAGATGGAGATGCAGACCTCGCCGTTCTTGTAAACTGAACAAAGGGCGTCGGTTGAGTTCAGTTCGGAGAGAGAAAACAGAGAAGGGGCTGCGATAGGCAGGAACGCAACTGTTGGGGTGCCACATGTCCGAGATGAAGCGCATCTTGGGCGGGTTGAGCGGATAGTCGGGCGGGAACTTGAGCCGCGCTGTGAACACTCCGCCTTCGTACTCTGTGCCGGGAGGACCCCTGTAGGGCACACACCGAGCAAAGGAGAGGCGTCAAGAAGTGAGTGTTGAACCATTAACCTTGTTCCGTCGCAAGGGTGTGTGTTGTGCGTGCGTACATGACGAGCGCCTCCCACTCGAAAAAGTTGTCCTCGTCTAGTGGGCCCACCGTGATGCCCTCCGGGGGGTTCACCGTAAGCTCTGACGCAAGGGTGCATCGTGAGACGAAGCAAAGGCGAGCAGAAAGGAAAAGGGGAGGGGGGGGCACAATGATCACCTTTGTATTCAAGCATCAATCGCTTGTAGGCTGTGCTGGACATGGTGGCAGAATATTTCTCAAAGATGCCAAGCTTGTTGGGCGACTTACAAGAGGAGATTGAACAGCAATTTGCTGCCACACGCCAGCAAGGTGCCTTCTTTGTGGTGACGTCAAATGATAACAAAAAGAATAATGAGGATAAAAATTGATTTTCATGAGGGCACTAATTCGGCAGAAAAGAGACCGACCTACACACGAAAGTTTGCTAACGAGTGAACCTGCGAGGCACGCAGATCCTACGAAGATCAAACCCAAAGGAGCAAAAGCCAAGGGATCGGTTAAGCATTCGCAATCTTGAAAGAGACTCAGGCCATAAACTGGGAGATTTTCTCGGGAGATAGAGCGCAAATGGAGGCAGCGGGATACCGCGGCACGGCGGTGAGCTATACGAAGGGAGAGATGGAAGGATGGGGTGTGCGGGATCTCAAGAAGTACCTGAGCGAACACTATGTCAACACGGCAGGGTGTGTTGAGAGACAGGACCTCGTTGCCCTTGCAATTGCGCACGAGACGAAGAAACAAACCAATCCGCCACCAAAGCCCCAGCCCCAGCCCCAACCTCAGTCATCGTACAACTCCTATGCGTCTTCGAATGGCTACGGCTATCAGCAGGCACCAGCCCCACCTTCCAATTCATTTGATGTTTTAAAATTGCTTTTACCATTGTCTACGGTTGATTAATCATATGCCCTACCACAGCAGCAGCAGAGCTTTTCGCGACCACCGCCAAAGCAGGAGGACACAAGGTCGTACTACGAGATTCTTGGCGTGGAGAAGACTGCCAGCCAGGTCGAGATCAAAAAGGTGACCTAGACTTTGCTGCCCATCTTATTTGGTGTGATACTCAACACCGGCGATGCACGATGCACGCGAGCAACAGGGCTACTACAAGAAGGCGAAGGAATGGCATCCGGACAAGAACCCAGACAACCCAGAGGCCGATGAAATGGTTCTTCTTCCTCTCCTGTGTGGCATCCCTATACTGCGGGCGTTATCTGACACGTCATCCATTCACACGGCCAGTTCAAGCTCATCAACGAAGCCTACCAAATCCTGTCCGATGAAGGAAAGAGAGAGATGTACGACAAGTTCGGAAAGGTAAGACCCTGGGCCCATTGTCCCTAGGCCAAGTGAATGCGTTGCGTTGATTCTGACTTTGCCTCTCTCAACCATGACCAGGACTACGTTTCTAACCAAGGTGGAGAGGTGGACATCTCGTTTGCTTTCAAGTACTCGTCGCCCTCCCTTTGTTACCTCGCCAAGGTCCCGATGCTAACCGCAATTGGCTCTTCTCGCTACTCCACACCACACACAAACACACATCACACCCAAGGATGCTGTTCGGTGCCGGCAAGTTTGACGATGTGATTGGAGAGATGAACCTCTTCTCCTCGGTACGTGTCCCTCCTATTCGCGGGCAGTAGCATGGCTCCTTCGGTTGCCTCCCTGCTTGCGCTGACCGCCTGTGGCTTGTGTGGTGGGGTGAAAATAGTTCATGGCCGACGAGCAGACCGAATCTGCTAAAGCCGAGCAGGAGAAGGCGCAGCGGGAGCGAATCGAAAAGCTGGTCACCACGCTCCACTTCATCAAGCTCGAACCGTACATCTCCGGCAGCTCGAAAGGTACTCGTATGCGTGCGAGTGGGCCGGATCGCCCACTTGAACTCACCCACGACACGACACCAGAGTGGGTCACGCTCATGGAGCAGGACATCGACGAGAAGCTGGAGGTGCCCGGTGGAGCGTCGCTTCTCCTTCATATCGGCTATATTTATATACAGGTGACCTCCTGGCGCCTTTGCTCGGCCTCGTGTCATAGCGTCGAGCTGGACGCCTTGGCTCTTCTCACCATCGGCACAACAGGAAGCAAAGCAGCACGACAACCGCTGGTTCGGTCTCGAGAGCTTCGTTTCGGAGCTGTCGGAGAAGGGCCACATCGTCTCCGAGGCGCTCTCGCTCGTCAGGTGACGTTTCTCTTTACTCCATGCGGCTTACAACTGCTAAATTATGTTATGTTATGTTATGTTATGTTATGTTATGTTATGTTATGTTATGTTATGTTATGTTATGTTATGTTGGTATCCCTGCATACGATCGACGCACGCTTCTCACTCCCATTTGTACGTGGCGAATGCAGTGAGGCACGCAAACTGCAATTGGTGCAGCAGCAGCTCGAAGGCTCTCAGGACACCGACGTGCAGGTGAAGGCCCTCAATCAGGGCATCAACTTGGTGTGGAAGCTCGGCAAGCTCGAGGTGACCCACCCACCCCCTCCAAACTACGCTCGAACTCTCAACTGCTGCCCTCGGAGTTCGCTCGGTTCTGAAGCACGCTGCGTCACTGCCCCTCTCTCCTTTGTCCTCCAGATTGAACAGGTGCTGCGGCAAGTGTGTGAAAAGATGTTCAAGGACTGCAAGGACAAGAAGATCAGGAAGAAGCTCGTGGATGGACTGCGCAAGCTTGGCGAGGTACGCATCCCTCTCTGCTAAGGCAACCTTGACGTGCACCGCGTGCAGCCCATGACACGGAGGCTTGTGTGCGTCTATTTGTTGCTGGTGTGTCTGCATCACACAGATGTACCAGAAGGCGGCGAAGAAGGTGGGGGTGGCCCGACGAGCGGCGCCCACCATCAACGACTTTGGCGAGCACTTTGGCGGGGTGCCCCCGACGGCGGCGGAACAGCAGACGCAGGAAGGCTCGGCCATCGGCGGAAGCGAGAGCGGCAAGAAGGGCAAGGGCAAGGACGGCAAGTGGGTGTAGCCGTGCCCGCGCAGAGCCTGAGGTTTCTCGCCCTGGCTTGTCTCGGGGACTGGAAAAATCGCAGCTTTGTTTTTGTCGACATTGGCCAATTTTACATATTTTAGGATGGAGGCGAGTGATTTGTTTGATAGATATTTTCTCACCACAAGATGGAGGTGGAGGTCGCTTCACGTGGCAGTGCCGTCGAGGAGGATTCACGCAAGAGGAAGCGATATGGCAGGAGGGATGAGCCGGAGGAGGGCCGAACGGGGAGCGATACAAACAACGGAAACGGGGATGACGATGATGGGGTGGAGAAGTGGATTCCACTGAAGCAAAGAAAGAAGATGCTGAGGGAGAAGCTCGATTTGAGGCGAAAGAGGAAGCCAGGCACGAACGTTGAGGTGGAAGAGCAGGTGGAGGAGGTCCCCACAGCCGGCCCACGCGCGATGCGATCGCTGCTTGACGAGAAGGTAGAGATGCTGCAGCAAGGTGAAAACGAGCCACTCGACCCGAAACAGGAAATTCAGATAGAGGAGGCCGAGATGCTGGACGACACGGCCAAGGAGGCCAAGATCCTGATTCCCGTAGGGCAGAGGGCGAAGGACATCACATTTTCAGACTCGATCGAGACCAGCTGGCGGCCGCCTCGGTGGGTGCGCGAGATGTCAGAAGAGGATTGTCAGGAAATTCGCGACGAGTGGCACATCCTCGTAGAGGGAGAGCGCGTTCCCAACCCCATCAAGCGATTTGAGGACATGAAGTTCCCGCGACCAGTCATCGAGGCTCTACGCGATAAGGGCATCAAGAAGCCGACTCCCATCCAGATCCAGGGCCTGCCCGTCATCCTCAGCGGTCGCGACATGATCGGTCTGGCCTTCACCGGTTCGGGTAAGACGCTCGTCTTCTCGCTGCCCCTCATCATGCTCGCTCTCGAAGAGGAGAAGAAGATGGCCATCACCGGCGGCGAGGGCCCGTTCGGTATCATCGTCTGTCCATCGCGCGAGCTCGCCAAGCAGACCCACTCCGTGATCAACCGCATCTGCGAGTACCTGGCGCGTGCCGGCAACCCGCAGCTGCGCACGCTGCTCTGCATCGGCGGCGTGCCGTTCAAGGAGCAGGCCGACCTCGTGCGCCGCGGCATCCACATGATCGTCGCCACGCCCGGCCGTCTGCTCGACTTCCTCAAGAAGAAGAAGTTCACCCTCGACCTCTGCAAATACCTCTGCCTCGATGAGGCCGATCGGCTCGTCGACATGGGCTTCGAGGAGGACCTCTCGGGCGTCGTCGACTTCTTCACCAACCAGCGCCAGACCCTGCTCTTCTCGGCCACCATGCCCAAGAAGATCCAGGACTTTGCCAAGAAGGCCCTCGTCCAGCCCGTCGTCGTCAACGTCGGTCGTGCCGGTGCTGCCAACCTCGACGTCATCCAGGAGGTCGAGTACGTCAAGCAGGAGGCCAAGATCGTCTACCTCCTCGAGTGCCTGCAGAAGACGCCACCGCCCGTCCTCATCTTCTGCGAAAGCAAAACCGACGTAGACGACATTCACGAGTATGTCCTTTCGCTCTCCCTTCTCCTTTCTTTGCATTCACTCGTCTAACCTGGCCGCGTCAGGTATCTGCTGCTCAAGGGCGTGGAAGCGGTGGCGGTGCACGGTGGCAAGGACCAGGAGGAACGCGAGTACGCCATGTCGTCGTTCCGAGAGGGCAAGAAGGACGTGCTGGTGGCCACCGACGTCGCCTCCAAGGGTCTCGATTTCCCCGACATCCAGCACGTCATCAACTACGACATGCCCAAGGAGATCGAAAACTATGTACACAGGTTCGCACGCTCTCCCTTCCCCCTTGTTCACCATCGACCCCACTCTTAACCGTTGCCTCTCTCTCTCTCTCTCTGCTACGTGTACAGAATCGGTCGTACGGGTCGATGCGGTAAGACGGGCATTGCGACGACCTTCATCAACAAGAACTGCGAGGAGACGATCCTGCTCGATCTCAAGCATCTGCTGCTCGAGGCCAAGCAGCGAGTGCCCGCCGTGCTGTCGTCGCTCACGGGCGAGGACGTGGCCGTGGAGGAGATCGGCGGCGTCAAGGGCTGCGCGTTCTGCGGCGGTCTCGGCCATCGTATCGCCAACTGTCCCAAGAGGGCCCACGCCACCCAGAAGCAGGCAGCCGGCACCTCGTCCAGGGAGGTCCTTACTGGCGGCGACTACTAGTGGTGTGCATAAGGGGAAAAAACATACAGACATACAACAAGCTCCCAGACCCCAAACGAGACTCCTTATCGACGACGCCCACTGGTTTCCTCTTGGCCGTTATCTCCGGCAAGCACTATTTATTGCTTGCCGGAGATAACTGGTCTGTTGTTGTCCAAAAGATGTCAAGAACATGAAAAATTTCCAAGTACATTTTTTACCGCTGCCTTTTGTTGCGGGAGGCCGCCAGAGGGCAAACAGAAGAAGAACACCAACCAAGGAGACCACCGAGCCACACACATGAGCCGACAGAAGAAGCAAAAGGAGGAGGAGGTCGCCGTTGAGGCTGTGGAAGAAGAGGAATGCGGACCCATTCCGATCACGAAGCTCGAGGTACCCACACCTAGTTGATATATATATATAATTTTAAGACTTGGCCTGACCGTGTGAATCACAGCAACATGGTATCAGTGCCGTCGACGTCAAGAAGCTTCAATCTGCTGGCTTCTACACTGTCGAATCAGTGGCCTTCTCAACGAAGAAGGCCTTGATTGCGGTCAAGGGTGTATCCGACACCAAGGCAGACAAAATTCTTGCCGAGGGTATGTCTTGCGCGACGCATTCCACCGCAAGGGTGTAAACTAATCAATACATCTTTTCCTCCCATGTGCAGCGGCAAAGCTTGTGCCGATGGGCTTCACCACGGCCACCGAATTCCAGAAACAGAGAGCCGAGATTATTCAAGTCACTACAGGATCGAAAGAGCTCGATAAGTTGCTTGAGAGTACCAATTTCTCTCCCTTGATTATAAGTTAAAGATGGAGGTTCTAATCATTTTTCTCTCCTTTCATTTAGACGGTATCGAGACCGGCTCCATCACAGAAATCTTCGGCGAGTTCAGGACGGGCAAGACTCAGCTCTGCCACCAGCTGTGCGTCACCTGCCAGCTGCCGCTGGACCAGGGCGGCGGCGAGGGCAAGGCCCTGTACGTCGACACGGAGGGCACCTTCCGTCCGCAGAGGCTGCTCGCCATCGCCGAACGGTATGGCCTCAACGGAGACGACGTGCTGGACAACGTCGCCTACGCGCGAGCCTACAACTCGGACCACCAGATGCAGCTGCTGGCCCAGGCCTCGGCCATGATGTCCGAGTCGCGCTACGCCATGCTAATCGTCGACAGCGCCACCGCGCTCTACCGTACCGACTACTCGGGCCGTGGCGAGCTGTCGGCCCGTCAGCTGCACCTGGCGCGCTTCCTCCGCACGCTCCAGCGACTAGCCGACGAGTTTGGCGTGGCCGTCGTCATCACCAACCAGGTGGTGGCCCAGGTCGACGGCAACGCCGCCATGTTCGGTGCCGACCCCAAGAAGCCCATCGGCGGCAACATCATGGCCCACGCCTCCACCACGCGACTCTACCTCAGGAAGGGCCGCGCCGAGACCCGAATCTGCAAGATCTACGACTCGCCCTGCCTGCCCGAGGCCGAGGCCGTCTTCGCCATCAACGCCGACGGCATCGGCGACCCCAAGGAGTAAACGCACGCACTCCACGTGAGACGTCTTCTTCTTCGTCGTCGTCTCGTGCGAATGGGGACCTGTTCGGCATGGCACTAAGTATCTCTCCTCCCCCCTTCTGTGTACCTACCAGCTTCTTCTTCATCATCGTTTCTTCCTCCTTCTCCTTTGTCAAATACAAGCAACAGCGTTGCCGCCGATCACCGTGTGCTCCTCGAGATGGCTCTCATCTCGCTCAGCTTTCCTGTTGTGGCGTCTTGTCTGTGCTGCCCTCCGCATTTGGTCGTGGTAGCCCCTCTTCCATCTCCTCGAGCTCGCGTGACGGAGGTCCGCCCTCGTCCTCCTCCTCATCATCTTCATCTTCATCATCGTACTTCTGGTTGAGCTTCTCCAGCGCTTCCTTGTCCCTGCGTCGTCGCCTGCCTCTTCGTCGGCGCCGTCGTCGCGTGGCGCCCGCGAGCATTCGGCGGTAGCGGCTGGCCGACGGGAGCGCGTCCTGCTGGCGTTGGTTGAGCCAGCAGTAGGCCAGGCAGCCCAGCCCGCAGCACATCGTGCACGAGCACAGCACGAGCAGGCTCACCACGACCAACACGGCGATGGCCTTTGGCGTGGGATCTGCACCACAGCAACCCGACGGTTAGACGGCGATAGAGGGGAGGGGCTGGCTCCTCGGTAGGATTGGGGTGGAGGGGGAACGCACGACAGCGAGACGACTCGCAGTGTAGGAGGAGGCAGTGGCATTCGTACTGGGGTGCGCGTGGGGTTGAAGGAGGAAAGACGTGAGACCGGCGTAAGATGGAGAAGAAAGGGGAGAAACTGGCGTACTTGGCAGAAGAAGTTGTCCTTGCGTCCGATGACGCACTCGCAGAACTCCTTGCTCTTCATGCGATACTTGTTCCCGCACACCTCCGGCGGCTTACCTCTGCGTTCTTCGTGTGTGAAGCTCGAGCCTCCTGGCGCGAGCCGAGACAAGCAGACAACGAGAAGAGGGCGTCGTGAGGGCCAGAGCAGCGTCGGAAGATTACCGAGTAGGTGGTACCTTCGTCGCCCACAGAAAAATATGACGAAGGAGGCGGTGGGCGGTCGTTGGGCGAAAGTTCTTGGGCTGCAAATCGATTGTCGTGTGAATAGGACATCGGACCGAGCACCAGGCCCAGGCCGACGAAGAGCGACACCAGCCAAGCACCCCCCTCCATTCTTCTTTCTTCCTAATGGCCCTGCTGCCTAGTTGTTTATGGATGGACCTTGGCCGCGGCTACTAGTAAAGGTGGTCTGCCGTTTCTGCCCTTTAGGCAACGACGCAGGACAGTTACGGAGTTCTGATTTACGTGGCGAGTTCTGCCCATTGGTTTCTGTCAAACGTCAACAGATGGATCGATCACGAGGCGCACAGTGAGCTCGACCGAAACAGAGCCCACCCAGAAGAAGAAGGATTGTTGCTGTTGTGTTATGTACAATGACATAAATGGAAAAGAAGGGCGGCTATCATGTGGCGATGGCCATGGGCGTGGCCGATGACGGCGAAGAAGGGGGCGGGGCGGTGACGGGTCCCGCCGCTCCGTCCTGCGCGGTCGTGCGCGGTTGGGCGGGCTTGAGGGGGTAGGCGATGGCCGCCTTCTGGCACGAACGGACACTCCCTGGGAGCATCGCCAGGCGTCAGACCTCTCGACGAGCGAACAGGAAGGGAGGAGGTAAGCATACCTCCGAGATGGACCAAGCGGAAGAGTACTCGCCGGCCGTTCAGAATAGTGATCATCGTGACGGCGGTCCACACCATCTTGTAGTAGTCTCGCGCGCATCGTATAATGCAGAGATTCGTCAAGTAATTCCAATATTTTACTGGAACAGGGTAGGGCTATGAGACAATGGATTAAACAAATAGCAGGTACAGTGATTTTTACCTTGCAGTGTCGATTGGATGAGCCCTACCCCGAAATCGCCGAAATTACTTCTGATCTGGCCCTTCACCTCACGCTTGAGATTCTCGGCAGAGAGCGAGGAGTCGGCCATGCCATCGGCCCACACCAACTCCACCAAGAGGTATCTGTTCTTAAATCGTACCATCTTTCCCTTCCGCCGCCACAAAGAAAAGATGCTCTGTTCTATTAAAAAATAGCAAAAATATTCTTGGCACAAACAATACGGCGGGAACATGTTGTTTGTTAGATGAACAGAGCGCGCGAAAATGGCATCGCGACGTAATGCAAATGAACAGAATGGAAGCGATAAAGTATCGATGCGGTTCAGGAAACGCAAGATTGTGGAGGAAGAAGAGGAAGCTGACGTTGCCGACAACGGACATGAGGAAAATGGGGATGCTGGTTCATCATCAGCCGGCAAAGGCAAACGGCAAAAAATCATTCGTGAAGAAACAGAGCAGTCAGTCGACGATGGCGTTGTAGAAGATGAAGAGGAAGAGGAAGAGGACAACGGCACCCAAGGCGGTGACGGTTTCGCTCTCTCCCAGCTGTCCCAGTATCCGGCTTCCACCGCCAACGGCACCAGCAAGTACGTCACGCACCCACCCCCCCAAGGGCTGGGCGTCCTCTGATGGTCCATTATGTGCTGCACAGGCCAGGCTCCAACCCAGAAGGGTTCAAGCGTGGCGCTGTCGTGCGCATACGCATGATCAACTTTGTTACCTACACGGACTGCGAGGTGCGGGGCAGCCATCCCCCTCTCCCTTTCTTTGCTTCTGCTCTCGGGACCGCCGCGTCTGACTCTCCTCTCTCTATACCAAGGTGCGCCCCGGTCCTCGGCTGAACGTGGTGATGGGCCCCAACGGAAGCGGCAAATCGACCATCGTGTGCGGTCTCGCCCTGGGCCTCGGCGGTTCGCCCAATGTAACGTTCCGCTACCCTCCCCTCTCCCCAAACGCTCGCGCGAGCGTGTGCGTCTTATCGCTCGCTCACCCCGTCTTTCCTTGCGTCTCGTTCTTCTTTGCTCTGAAGATTCTCGGCCGAGCCAAGGAGGTGCGCGAGTTCATCAAGCACGGGAAGGACAAGGCCACGATCGAGATCGAGCTCTGCAACACCAAGGGCAGGAACGTGGTCGTGCAGCGCACCATCTTGCAGGACAACAAATCGGTGTGGAAGCTGAACGGTGCGTACTCCCCCACACGTTTGCTGCCACCCATGCGCGATCTCAACCTCTCCTGTCTAACAAAAACAAAAACAAAAACAAAAACAAAAACAAAAACAAAAACAAAAACAAAAACAAAAACAAAAACAAAAAAACAAATCAAACAGGACACGGAGTCAGCAAGAACAGGGTCATGGAGGTCATGGCCAAGCTGAACGTGCAGGTGGACAACCTGTGCCAGTTCCTGCCTCAGGACAGGTTCGAGACCAGACCTCTCTCTCCGCTCGCTCGCTCAGCTCTGCCATTGACACTTGACATTCGCGCCTCTTCGCCTCGTGTACAGAGTCTGCAGCTTCGCGGCGCTCACCCCGCCGCAGCTGCTGCGCGAGACGGAGAAGGCCGTCGGGTCGGCAGACATGATCGCCAAGCACGACCGGCTGATCGAGCTGCGGGCCAACTCCAAGGTGCTGGAGCACACGGTGGTCGAGCACGGCACCCATCTGGACAACCTGAAGAAGGCCAACCAGAGCCTCGAGCGCGACGTCCTCCGCTTCAGGTAAGCGCACGCGCGCGTGTCACCCCCCAATACTCCTCCTCGTCTCGCAGGCACTGAAGACGAACTGCGCTCGACACCACGCAGGGAATACGAAAAGCACGTGAAGAAGGCGAAGGAGCTGGCCATGAAGCGGCCCTGGCTCGAGTTCGAGGTGCGCCAAGCTGTGCTTTGTCCGCCTTGTGGTGATGAGCCAGTGAGTCGGTGGTCGGTTGGCTGACTGACCGACTGACGGCTTCGCCCTCTTTCTCACGCCCCCCCCCTCTCTTGGTCTCGCGGCGATGTGTCGGTCAATAGGCCGAGCGCAAGGCGGCCCTCACGTACAAGGCGCGAGTCGACGAGATCAACAAACAGATCAAGGAAAAGGAAAAGGAAATGCGACCGCTCAAGCAGAAGATCGAGTGCGTGCGCCGTGATCCTCCTCCTCCTCGCCCCACAACCCCAATGGCCGCCTATCTAAACTCGCCGGCCCGATCGCGGTCGCCGTAGGGACTACGAGGACAAGATCAAGGAGATCGACGCGCAGAAGCAGAAGGGCGCCGAGGACCAGGTCAGGCTCGACCGGCTGAGAAAGAACCTCGGTAAGGCGAGCCCCCCCCCCACCGCCCGCACACTGCTCGCTCTGAAATGCAATTGGCCGCGAATGTGGTGTGTGTGTGTGTGTGTGTGTGTGTGGCGAGTGTTGTAGGGGAGCAGAGCGAAAAGTATGCGGAGGAATGCATAGCGCTGGAGGACGAGCTCGAGAGGCTGCTGACGCGGGCCGAGGAGAACAAGCGCAAGGCGCAGCAGGTGGCCGGTGAGATCCAGCGGCTCGAGGAGGAGCTCGAACAGCTCGGGGCGGCCCAGGAGGAGGCCTCCCAGCAGACCGCGCAGATGAACGAGCGGTTCCGCCAGCTCACCGATGACATCACCTCGGCCCAGTCCGTCGAAGTGGAACGCAAGGCCGACCGAGCGAGGTTCGCTCACGTTGACCTGTGTGTGTGTGTGTGTGTGTGTGTGTGTGTGTGTGTGTGTGTGTGTGTGTGTGTGTGTGTGTGTGTGTGTTCCCTCCAGACGGTGGATGGGTTACTAACCATTGTCGCCTGTGGGCGCGCCCGAAACGACGCAGGGCCATGGAAGCGGCGCAGCAGCTGCAGCGACAGATCAAGGAGCTGGACGACCTTCGAACGCAGAAGCTGGAAAACGTCCGGCGAGTGCTCAAGTACAGCCCTCCCCCCTCACATCACACATGCACACATACACGCATGCACAGAGGCACAGCTGACGCGTGTTTGGATCAGGGACGCGTACAATGCCTACCTGTGGCTGCGCGAGAACGAAAACAAGTTCGAGAAGAAGGTCTACGGCCCGATCGCCCTCGAGGTCCGCAAGCAACGCCCCACCCCCAAATCTCCTCTCTCAATCTCGTTTGGCGCTGACGGCCAAGTTGTGTTCGGGGGGGGGTCTGGTGCTGCTGCTCCGAAGGTGACCGTGGCGAATCCGCTGTACGCGCGCTACCTGGAGATGATCACGCCGTCGTGGGTCCTGGGCGCCTTTGTCTGTCAGACTCGTACCGCCACCCCCCCTCCAATCTGCGCCGTGTGTGTGTGTGTGTGTGTGTGTGTGTGTGTGTGTGTGTGTGTGTGTGTGTGTGCATTGCGTCGGGTGTTTCGGTCCTCTGACTCAACCCGATGGCTATAGAACGCGACCACGACACGCTCCTGCAGGAGGTCTACGAGAAGCAGAAGCTCAAAATCAGCGGTACCTACCTGCGCACCCTCGCGCTGTGTCGCCGCGTTTCGATAATAATTTTCTATTTTTCATAGTGAGGAAAATTATTTTTGGTTTGCATATTTTGTAAAGTTTTTGTAAAATTTATTATTGTGATTTCCCATCAGCCATCTACACCGAGCCCTACGATCCGCACAAGTTCCCCAATCCGTGTCCTGTCGAGAACTTGGCCCACTTTGGCATCACGCACTGGATGGACCAGGCACGCCCTCCCCCAATATGACCCTCCCTCGACTCGTGCCGTCGCCGTCGCCGCCTCCGCCTCAGCGGTTGACGCGAGATCCCCCCCCCCCGCGGACACAGGTCTTCGAGGCGCCGCCGGTGGTGAAGGCCGTCCTGTGCTCGCAGCAGAACGTGCACGACTGGGCCGCGGGCACGCAGGAAACGGCCAAGAAGGTCGAGCAGGTCATCGCTCATGTACGCTTCGACGCGCCTCTTCCTCTCTCTCTCTCTCTCTCTCCCCTCTCCCTCTCCCCCTCCCCCTGCTGGGATTCTCTGAGCTCGACGCCAACGCGTGCGTGATTGTGCGTGGTGTGTGTGTGTGTGTGTGTGTGTGTGTGTGTGTGTGTGTGTGTGTGTGTGTGTGTGTGCAGCAAGCGACGCGGCTGTTCTTCACGCCCGAGTCGCAGTACGCCAAGAACCGATCGCGCTACGGCGGCGGCACGTCGGTGGCCGTGGTCGCCGTGCGAGACGGTGCCCCCTCCCCCGCCCCATGCGTGAGGCCTCCCTCTCTCTCCTTTGCTTGGACTCACTCGTGCCTGTCTCGCGAACTGGGGGGGGGGCGACCCGCTGCAGCCCGTTGGTTCTCGGGCGTCAACGTGCAGAAGAAGGAGGAGCTCGAGAGGGAGTACACGGAGGCCCGCAGGAGCCAGCAGCTGTTCGAACAGGAGATCAACAAGGTGAGCTCCTCATGGCTGTGTGTGTGCGTGTGTGCGCGTGCGTGTGCGCGTGAACGACAACACTGTGAGCGTGGCGCGGGTGCTGACTCCGCTGCAGTGCAAGGAGATCGAGACCAACGCGCGGAAGCAGCAGAATGAGATCACGCGGGACAAAGAGGTGCTCCCCCTCACCCAACCACTCCGGCATCACGCGCGCGTCTTAATATTTGTCGACACACACACACACACACACACACACACAATCGCACGCACGGACACAGAAACTGCGGCGAGTGGCGGACCAAATCAAGTCGGTGCGGATGCGAATCAACCAGCGCAAGGCCACGCTGCAGCAGCTGGAGCAGGAGGAGGACACCACGGCCGAGAAGGAGCGGATACGGACCACCATCAAGGAGACCCTCACGGCCCGCTACCGCTGCATCCTCAAGACGCGCGAGCTCATGGAGCGCATCATCGCCATCACCATCGCGCAGGACAAGCTCGTCCTCCAGCGCTCGCAGGTTAACCGCTTTCTCCCCTCCCCCTCCATTCACTCGCACGCACGCTCATGCGTGTGTGCATTGTGCTGTGTGCTGTGTGCTGTGTGCTGTGTGCTGTGTGCTGTGTGCTGTGTGCTGTGTGTGTGTTGTCGTTTGTGTGTGTCGACTGGCGTAGTACGAGACGCTGGTGCACGAGCTCAAGACGCAGTCCATGCAAGCCGACCACGAGGCCAAGCAGCTCCACACCGAGTTTGCCCGCGCCAAGCAGGACTTTGACCAGGCCAAGGCACGCCTTGCCCCCCCCCCCTCTCCCCACCGCCCACTCCATCTCGCCTCTGTCTCACGACGACGACTACGGCGACGACGACGGCTGGTGGCGGTCGCAGGCGCAAGCGGTGGAGCTCAAGCTCAAGGCCGAGCGGCAGACGGGCGTGCTCACGGACGAGCTGAAGGAGCTGTTCAAGGACATGCCCAACACCCTGGACGAGCTCGGCGAGGCCATCGACGAGGCGCGCGCGCGCGCGGAGCTGTCCTACCAGACCAACCCCACGGTAATCACCGAGTACGAGACCCGGTGCGAGGAGATCAACGCGCTCGAGGAGAAGCTGGAGGCCGAGCAGGAGCAGCTCAAGTCCGAGCAGGCCGAGATCGACAAGCTCAAGGCACTCTTGCTCCCACTCGCCACTCACCCCGCAACGCACGGTCTCACCCTCTCCCCCCCCGTTGTGTGCGTGTCATGTGTGTGTCGTGTGTCGTGTGTGTCTCGTGTGTGTGGTGCAGGGCGAATGGGTGCCGCCTCTGGAGGAGCTGGTGGAGCGAATCAACGGCTCGTTCGGCAAGTACTTCGAGGCCATCGGATGCGCTGGCGAGATCCGACTCGGTACACCGCTCGCCGTTTCACACGCGCCCCTCGCCGTCACGGCGCTCACCTGCTCCCCTGTCGTGCGCGCGTGCGTGTATGTGTGGTAACAGACCGACACGAAGATTTCGATAAGTGGGGCATCACCATCTGGGTCAAGTTCCGCCAGCAGGACACCCTCCACCAACTCAACGCCCAGACCCAGTCCGGCGGAGTGCGTGCCCCCCTCTCCCCCCTCCCTCCCTTTCCTCCACCCGTGCGCGCTCCTCCTCTCCTCGTGTTGCGCTCTGACGTCGTGTGGCTGCGATGGTGGTGTGGGGGGGGGGGTTGCAGGAGCGCTCGGTGTCGACGATGCTGTACCTGATCTCGCTGCAGGACATCACCGACTGCCCCTTCCGTCTCGTGGACGAGATCAACCAGGGCATGGACCCGCGCAACGAGCGCATGATCTTCCAGCAGGTCGTCAACTGCGCCTGTCGGCCAGGCCTCCCCCAGTACCTCCCCCCCCCCTTTCCGTCTATCGCGCACCAACACGCGCGCGCACACACACACGCGGTCTAACGTGTGTACCGCACGCGCGCGCGCGCGACACACACGCACAGATACTTTTTGATCACGCCCAAGCTGCTGCCCGATCTGCACTTCACGCCCGAGATCACGGTCCTGTGCGTGTTCAACGGGCCCTGGCAGCTCCCTCAGGCCGGTGCGTGGCGATGTTCCTTCGTTACCATCATCGTCGTCTTCATCATCTTCTTTGGGCTTGCTGACCGTCGACGGGGGCGCACGACTGGTGTGCAGAGTGGAAGGTGGATCGTTTCCTGGAGCGGGCGATGAAGAAGCACTGACCAGAGGACCGCCAGCAGCAGCACAAGAGAGAGAGAGAGAGAGAGAGGGAGAAGCAGGGGGGCACGTTTACGCTTTGCATTGTCAACAAGGTCAACAAGACGATGGCTGCTTTGGCTTCTACTACTACCACTCTTCTTGCTCCTCTTCGATGCTTTGCTCCTTGCTGGGCCGCCGCCGTCGGGTGGAGCGCAAGATGCGTCGCACGGCTTCCACGCTGATCCCATACCGCCGTGCCATCTGCGACATGGGCAGCTTCTCCTGCGGCGGTGAACGCAAATGAGTAGAATAAAGATGATGGAGATGAAAGGAATGCGTACTTGGGCATAAGATGCTCGGAGCTCTTCCATTTTCTCTGCAGAGATGCGTTTGGCCGGCTGCCAGCCCCCACGCTCGCGCCAGAGGTGCCTATCTCTGATCCTGTCGTGATTCGTGAATGAGTAATTTTCCCCTTTGCGATTGTGGATGAGACCGCTACCTGGTGAGGATGGCCGGAGCGTGCTCTCCGTACTTGCTGCGTATGTGTGCCTTGACTGCTTGTGGCAGAGGCCGCAGTGCTGTCGACGGTTTTGATTGCTCTCCATCCTGCCCCGATCCATCTGTCGTGCGGCGTAGCGCATCGTAGAAGGCCCAATCTATGATCCCCTGTTGCGTGCGGCCGGTGGCATAGGCGGCACGACCCACCAGTGCAGCGCCATAAGAGGGGCAACTGCCCACCACCAGCCCAGCCCCTCTTCTAAAGCTGGTCCTCATCTCTAGCGACCGGCTTTGTTTGCGCGTCAAAGGAGTTCTCAGTTGAAGTAAATTTATGTTTCAATTTCAGGAAACTGACAAAAGCGCCTTGCACGCGAGGGACCGGCACATGGATAGAGGCCCTAGTTTATGTACGTCCTACGCACTACTCGTGCCCACGACTGTTCTTTCCTGCGCTTGTTCATTGATGCTGTATAATGATGCTCTCTCTCTCGCTACACGTGTTGCACAACAGCAAGTGGTTCTTCTACCTTGTCTTCAGGGGCGGGGCATGTGCGCCAAGGGAGCACCTTCACGACGATTAGGCCTGCGCTCCTGATCCTTCGCCTGTCTCCCTGCTTGTGAGGCATAGCTTCGTACTTTGGTCTTGATGCTGGTCCGTCATCAACACAACAAAACTAGTCCATTGTAATGCGATCCACGTCCTTCTTTGCCACATCAACGCCGCTGCTCCGAGCAGGCCAGATGACATATTTTCTGCCACTGCCCTTTTAATTTCTTCTGTTTTCTTAATTACCTAATGCGACTGGGCAACGGAAGAGGCAGCACTCCTGCGCGAGCTCCACTAATAATACCTGGGGGGGGAGGGGCCTGCCCATAATCAGCTACGCGCGAGGAAACTATAAAAGGGGTTGAGGGCAAAGCGTACAGTTGCTCTGGCGTCCACCAAGGAAGTCACCTACCACTTAATCCCTGACAGAGGCCGGTAGGTCCACTTGGCTGAGACGCTGGCCCTTGCGCGAAAGACGTAAGTCGCAAGTAGCCTCTCTCTCGTACGAGTAGTAGAGAGAGGTAAGAAACAATCTAAACGACATGTATAGACCTACCAGACCAGCCTGTACATCAAAGCATTGTCAGCGGTCGCCTGTGCTTTGGTTTGGCGTCATTTTGTGGAGGTTAAGGTGTGACCGACCTCCACACCGCCCACTCGTCTTGCAAGGCCAGGCTTGACATAGCCAGGTGGTTTGAACCACCGATCTCAAGATCTTTCTTCGACACCCATCTCCACAAAGTAGCCACTCGACTTGTGCGTACCGCCACCCTCCCAAGGTAGCCTCACCGGCACATGTGGAAGAGAGCAGTGATGAACAAGTGCAGGAAAGAACTCCTCAGGGTTAGGAGTCGCTGGAGTTGATAAAACTATACAGCCACTGATGTGGTTGTACTGGTATGCTTCATCGATGTGCCACCCTGACTGCACCTGCTTGTGCAAGAAGGCGTCTCGAAATTGAAACAGAAATTTATGTAAACTCCTTGCACACACAAAGGTCTAGATGAGGGCTGTACAAAAAGCTTCCTTGTATACCTTGTGAGGCATACTATGTGGTCCATCATCAACACAACAAAACTATTCCATTCTACACCTTGGTGGACCTGATGCCTGAACCACAAGAGTAAGAGAGTGAGTAATTATGTTCCCGCCTCAACTCAGAAAGTGTTGGCACAGAGGCTCCTGCATGAATGGAAATGCGCAGATATAGTGTTGTTACAATTATACACCCTTGCTATGGCACTGCATCATGATTTTGCTAGTGCTCCTCCTTCCCATACCAGTAAGACATGATACTTCTATCTGCTTCCAGGCTTAATCAACCTCCAACATTTTACCATTTCACACATTTAATGTGCCTTCTCCTTGTGCCTGTTTTCAAGGAGAGCAAAAAACATGCACATTCATGCCCAAACAGCAGGCAGATATGTGGTGAAGGAGGTGTGTGACTCGAGTGCATGTGAAAGCGCTTGCAGTTTACAAGCTTCTTATTTGAGAAGGCAACACTCTTGGCCAAATGTTTGCCCTTGGTGTAGATCAATTCTCAAGCCTTCTGAAAGCTTGCTTTTAAACATACCAAGACATACCTGGTGCACTCATTAACTGTATGTTCATCTTGTCTGGACAAGATTGGCTTGTGGAGAAAGTGTGGTAAAGTCATCTTCTTCCTTTACAACCATTAACTTTGGCTGAGGAGGTATGCCTCTTTTTCTGCAGACACGCAAGCTTTGAATAGTCCATGGACATGTGGGAGTGTGGCTGTGGGCATGTGCGTGGGTGTGAGCATGGCCTTTGATGCCAGAGCTGAAAAAAGCACATGAATGTGCGTGACACCAATCTCAAGCTTGTGGATGCTTCCAAGCAGGCCAAGGTGTGGGAGTATGTCTTACCAGGAACAGGGTTTCAGTTCTGAGAGAACCTGATCATGTGATTGAAGGGCCTTTTTCTGTTTTTCCGTCAATAGCAGGCTGGTCTTGGTGGTGGGTCGCTGATTGGGCAGTTGTTTGTGCCCATTGCCCGTTGTGGAAGATCTTCATTTTTGAAGTTTTTTTAGAGGACAGTAAGCTAAGGTTTTGCATCATCCAAGAGTACTCCTGTCCTTCTATCCAGTATTAGCAGAGAGGGTAGTTCCATGGCATACCCCATGTTCTCTGTTAGATTGAGCTGTTCTACAGTTTGGGAACTGTTTGATGGTCTGTATCATTCTGTTTCCCACCCCATAATTTTCTGAGCTATGAATATGGCATCTTGGTGTATGTAGTGAGATTGCGTTCTTTTGTGAGATGGATGCCATGCAAAACAAAAACCTGCACAATATTTTACTTGCTTTCTTGTCAAGGAAGGTTGGACCATCTGCTTGTGCAGCCATCTGAGTCTCCCAGGCCATACTTCATGAATGGGAGCAGGCTCAACTAAACAGAACTACTCTCAGGATGCCTGCCTGTGCAGACAATGACATCAATATGAGGAAGGCACCAAATAGTTTGTCAGCTGGGGGTAATATGGACCATGCCAAGGGACTACACTCACAGAGGGACCTCTTGTGCTGCCAGAACATGGTGGGCTGAGAGGTGCAAGAGTGGGAGTGAGAGGCACTGGTATGGCCCCTGTCACCTCTACGGTGCTGATACTGATGCAGCTTGTGCAGTGAGGACATGTATAGGAAAGGAGACAGGATGCAACAGTGGGCAGCAGCGCAGGTCAGCCCCAGCAGCAACCATGATGCACAGCATGCACATACATATGTACACCCAATGGCACAGCAATCATAGGGGAGGGGGGAGGGTACTGTGTGGTCCCTTAAACTGGCAGATGGGCTGGCCAGTGTCCATGTCCAACAGGAAGACCTGTTGACGTTGTGTCTTCCCCATGGTCAGTGGTTGGTGGCCACCACATGCACAAGGAAAAGGGAGGGGCAATCAAGGGTGAGATTGCACTGTTGAACTGGACAGCGTTGTGATGGTTCTATGAGTGTGCACAAGCAAGGAGGAAAGCAAGCTGGGTACCCTTTTGCATCTGGTTTGGTTGGAAAAGTGTATGTAATATGTGTGTAGCAAAAATAAAAGTAGAGGTGATGTTGGCTAACATGACAGCTGGCGGAAGGGTGGCAGTAGTTGTTGACAAACAAGGGTCGCCACTTGGGATTGAGAAATGTGTGTACCTGCCATACATGGCTGCTCTTACTTTCTTTGACCTTTTCTTTACGATCTTCGCGAAAGAAAAGGTTGCAGTGGAACTCCGAATATGCAAAAAAAGGGTTGGTAGTGCGGGCGGAGGTGGGGATCGATCCGGCGACCACCCCCGGACGGATCGCCAGCTCGACTGGCCGTACCAACGCTTACTGGAACTCGTCCGCACCGCCCTGAGACCCCGTATGAGCCAGCAAACATGCGCCCTAACACCGACTGGGGGGGGATCTGCGTATGTCGATGCTCCCCATCACCTGCTCAGTGACATGGGCAGCTGTCAGGACAATATCACAAAGCTCCCAGCCTACCTCCACCCGCCTCCAAGCAAGGCGTCTGTGGTTGACACTCCAACTTAAATTCTCACCACGGAGATGGCCAAGAAGGTTCTGCTTCGGGAGCCACACGCCTCTGTACAGCAAGGGACCATCACGCCAGCAGTACCAGCTCTCTCAATGCGTTTGGTTGTGACCGCACATGCTTGTCCAACCTGAGGTGCAAAACAGCTTGTGGGTTCTGCTTCATGTTTGAGAAGACTTGTTCTTGTATGGCACGCGTTACATGTAGGGCACCCACCCCCATCTGACCCTGTTCAGCCCACGCGGACAAGCTCAAGCTTTCTCGCCTTTTAGGATGACACCAAGCGGCCGTACTCCCTCCTGGTTCTCATCTGAACCCTGCGGTGCTCTGTGTGAGCCAGCCAACACGCCATCAACAAAAATAGTCCATTGTAACACGACCGACGCCCTTCATTGCCACGTCGTTGCTGCCGATGACTTCTTTTCTGCCACTGCCCTTTTGCTTTCTTCTGTTTTCTTTATTACCAAACGCGACCGGGCGACCGAAGAGGCAGCACTCCTGCGCGAGCTCCAATCCCTGGGGGGGAGGGGCCTGCCCATAATCAGCTACGCGCGAGGAAACTATAAAAGGGGTTGAGGGCAAAGCGTACAGTTGCTCTGGCGTCCACCAAGGAAGTCACCTACCACTTAATCCCTGATAGAGGCCGGTAGGTCCACTTGGCTGAGACGCTGGCCCTTGCGCGAAAGACGTAAGTCGCAAGTAGCCTCTCTCTCGTACGAGTAGTAGAGAGAGGTAAGAAACAATCTACAGGGCAGCGTTGCCTGTGCTTTGGTTTGGCGTCATTCTGGAGGTTAAGGTGTGACCGACCTCCACACCGCCCACAGGCTTGACATAGCCAGGTGGTTTGAACCACCGATCTCAAGGCCAGAACAAGTGGCACAAGAGCAAGAGCAAGAGGCATTGGTATGGCCCCTCAATAAGCGTACCTGTGTGTTTCCGCCAATGCACCAATTGTGACCCCCCCCCCTCGTGTGACCCTATACACTTACAAACTGCGTGTAACAGCTGCATGTGGATCACATTACTGTAGAATATAGACAGACTGTACGAAGCACAAGCAGCAAGCCGGTAAACAAGGGATTTTTTTGTACAGCAGGCCACCTCGTCTCTGTGCCCTCCTCTCCACGCCCGGCAGCTTGGCGTATGGGTAGTCACAATGTTGTTGTGGAATGGAACAGTGTATGTCAACGTAGAGCTGGGTGAGGCGCTCTGGGCGTCGGGATTGTGCGCGGCCCATCGCAGGACTTACTCTCTCCGTGGTGGGTGATGTTGTGCTGGGCCAGTGGCTTGTGCTACCCCTGTCTGCTGTTGGCGTTGGAGAAGACGAGCTCGACGTAAGCCGGGTGGCAATATGGGGCACGCCAAGGGACCACACGCTCAAAGATGGAGATTGGGGGGAGAGAGAGAGAGAGTACAACAATACGAGTCTTCGACCTGGCACGGCAGTGGAAGTGGACGTTGGCAAAGAGGTCGGCGAGCTCTCACTGGCAGCTGCCAGAACGCGGAGTGCGCTGAGAGGCGCAAGAGCGAGAGGCACGACACTGGTATGGACCCCGTCACCTCTATGGGGGCTGATACTGGTGCAGCACGCGCGGTGAGCACACGTGCCAGGGAAAGGAGACAGGATGCAACAGTGGGCAGTACTTGGATGGGATTGTCTCACCACAAAGAAGCCCACATAGCACAGGCTCTGGGACTCCCGTGCACACACCCATCTCCTGATCCATTGAACGCCATATACTTCACCCACAGGAAGACCTGTCGATGTCGTCTGTCCCCCAATGGTCACCTACACCACGTGCACAAGGAAACGGAGGGGGCAAGTGGAAGCAGCTTGGGGTACCGTTTTGCATATGGTCGCCTGGGACGCCCGTTCTTCAGCCAAACAAGCCCTGGCCCGTCTGCCCAGGTTCTCCATCTCCCACTTTGTGCACGTCGCACAAAGTGTCGACCAGGTGATTCATGGACAGCCAGTCCTTTTTCTTATGCCCTTTTCTTCGCCATCTTCGCGTGCTGCCCCGAAAATGGCGGAAAAACAAGAAAATGCTACGGTTGCAGTGGAACTTCGAGAAAACGGAAAAACTGCAATTAAGGTTGCAGTGGAACTTCGAGAATGCAAAAAAGTAAGGGTTAGTAGTGCGGGCGGAGGTGGGGATCGATCCGGCGACCACCCCCTGGCGGCCGGACGGATTGCCAGCTCGACTGGCCGTACTAACGCTTACTGGAGCCCGTCCATACCCAGGGGTGACCCCGTATGAGCCAGCCAACACCCCCTTTGTTCTAAAAGCTTGGTCTGATGGGGGAGTGGGTCCCGCATGTAACACCAAACATGAAGCAGAACCCACAAGCTGTTTTGCGCCTCAGGTTGGACAAGCATGTGCGCCGCCAAAACGCGTTGAGAGAGCTGTTACTGCTGGCGTGATGGTCCTTTGTTGTAGAGAGGCCATCTGGCTCCCGAAGCAGAACCTTCTTGGCCATCTCCGTGGTGAGAGTTGAAGTTGGAGTGCAAGCCACAGACACCATGCTTGGGGGCGGGCGGAGGTAGACTGGGAGCTTTGTGATATTGTCCTGACAGCTGCCCATGTCGCAGAGCAAGTGATGGGGAGCATCAACATACGCAGGGTCCCACCCCAGTCAGTATATCAGGGGACCAAATGGCGCATGTTTGCTGGCTCATACGGGGTCACAGGGCGGTGCGGACGAGAACCAGGAAGCGTGGGTACGGCCAGTCGAGCTGGCGATCCGTCCGGCCGCCAGGGGGTGGTCGCCGGATCGATCCCCACCTCCGCCCGCACTACTAACCCTTACTTTTTGCATTCTCTAAGTTCCATTGCAACCTTAATTGCAGTTTTCTTGTTTTTCCATTTTCGGGGGCTGCACGCGCAAAGATCTTCTTAAAAGGTCAAAGAAAGTAAGAGCAGCCGTGTATGGCAGGGTGGGACTCGAGTACGCACATCACTCTCAAAACCAAGCGGAGACCCTTGTTTGTCTACCCCCCTTGTGCGCATATTGGCATCACGCGCTGCGTTTAGCTGTTAGCGGCCAGACGACTTTCGGGAGCTGCTGCGCTACGCCAACACACAGGCAAGGTTCGAGCTCCGCTCCACTGACCGCGGAGGGCCTGCTGGCTCTGGTCCAGCGCTGGTCGCCCTCCTTTGGAAAAAAAGTGGCGGTTGTTGTGCGCTGTTCGACAAGCAGCTGCAGCCGAAGGGAGCGCCGAGGTAGATGATGACCTTGATGTCCATAATCCTCCGCTCATCCTGCTCGGGGCGGGCAGTCCAGCACAGGCGAGCGTGTCGCACATGGCCAAGGACGTTATGGAATTCCTGTGCCATCTTCTTTCTCGATTCCTCCATCGTTTAGGGAGAGGCATGCCGATGGCGCCACCGGGGAAGTAGGAGTTGTAGTAGAGACCCTCACCTGCACGCCAGCGGGGGCGAAAGACCTTCAAGGGGGATGTATCCCGGGAGGGACGGAGGAGGGGGAGCTATCCACCTTGTGGTCCGCCACTTCTCACTCTTCTGCCCCCCTCTCTGCAGACCGCGAGGGACCCTCGTCGCCACGAGCGGTCTCAAACAGAAGCTTGTGGATGACGCGCACAGTACCCCCACTCGTGCAAAGACAGGCCACATGGATCAGTCTGACGTTTTTCAGCACGCACGTACTTACAGCCAGCGCTGCAGTTTAAGAAGGCGCTTGGGGCACCTGTGCCCGCCAACGCGCGGGAGCTGGCCGCTCCTCGCAAGACGCTACACGCACTTTAATGGCGACATTGTAGCGCAACCCGGCCACACCGACGTGCTCACCACCGCGGTACTGCCTCTCTCGCTCGCTCTACGTAGGCCAAACTGGAGCTTGGCGACATTGTAGTGCAACTCGGCCGCACGGACGTGCTCATGGTTGATTGGGGGAGGGGCGTTTATTTGCAACCTCAGCAATGGCGCAACGAGGTGGCCTACGTGCTTCTCCCTCGTCTGCTCCACCTTCCGCCGCTCGTCGGCGCTGAGGCGTCCATGAGCCACTAGGTGAGCACACTGCCCCTCGTCGCGCCGCACGACCAACCGGTAAGTGACTGCCGGCGGTTGTGCACGCAAGGAGGAGGGGGGGCAGTGCGCGGGCACCCAAGGAGGAGGAGAGCGGGGACCCACGGAAGCTATCGATAGAGGCGCCCGATCTGCGGCGCACCTTCGACGTGGTGTTGAAGTTACCGGCTGGCTTCACCGACATCCACAACGTACGGCATCGATCCCCGTAGGTGTTCAAGCGCAAGAAGGACACCATGCTCGCATCAGAGACGGGTGCGGCCATCTCTCTCTCTCTCTCTCTATTCTTGCTCGCTTGCTCCTTCTTCAGGCCAAGCTCACCCGCTTGCTCTCATCATCAGTGAACTGGCAAGCAAAAGGTGTCCTTCATGCAGCCCCATCCCGGGCAGGCCGCCTTGCAGGAAGGAGTCGCTGACCGAGCCAGCGGTCGTCTCCACTCCGATCGGCAGGCTTTTCGCACCCGTATGTATGGACTGCTTACCTTCAATGGCACGACTTTAGCAGCAAGACCTTTCTAAAGACTCTCAAAATCGTCACTGAGGGGTGAGCTCTTCGTTCTGCCGGTCAAGGACCTGGACACCGACGTGCTGCGTGTGTTCGACTCGCGGACAGGGTCAGCAAGCAGGACGACCCACCTCACCTTCAGGTGTTTCCTCCCAGAGGTGAAGTGTGAGATCCGGTTGGTGCCTCTGTCTGGTCAAGTCGGCCAGACGCCCACGGCCATCAACTGGTAGGGCTCCAGCACTCGCGTCGCATACACTCACCTTTTGCCTTCTTCCGCAGCAGACTAGGGAAAAAGCCAAGGCAACCTGTGGCGGTAATGACCACGTCCGCACGCCGAGCACAGGGGGGGAAGGTGCCGATGACCGTCAATAAACACTCACACTTGGCCGTAGAGAGGTCTCCTCAATTCTGGTGGAAGAAGGAATAACAAGACAACGATATGGTTGCAGTGGAACTTCGAATATTTAAGAAGATCTTTGCGCGTGCAGCCCCCGAAAATGGAAAAACAAGAAAACTGCAATTAAGGTTGCAATGGAACTTAGAGAATGCAAAAAGTAAGGGTTAGTAGTGCGGGCGGAGGTGGGGATCGATCCGGCGACCACCCCCTGGCGGCCGGACGGATCGCCAGCTCGACTGGCCGTACCCACGCTTCCTGGTTCTCGTCCGCACCGCCCTGTGACCCCGTATGAGCCAGCAAACATGGGCCCTTCGGTCCCCTTATATACCAACTGGGGTGGGGATCTGCGTATGTTGATGCTCCCCATCACTTGCTCTGCGACATGGGCAGCTGTCCGGACGATATCACAAAGCTCCCAGCCTACCTCCACCCGCCCCCAAGCAAGGCATCTGTGGCTTGCACCCCAACTTCAACTCTCACCACGGAGACGGCCAAGAAGGTTCTGCTTAGGGAGCCATACGCCTCCGTGCAACAAGGGTCAATGGTTTTGGTTGTGACCGCGCATGCTTGTCCAACCTTAGGTGCAAAACAGCTTGTGGGTTCCGCTTCATGTTTGAGAAGACTTGTTCATGTATGGTGTTACATGTAGGGCACCCACTCCCCATCTGACCCTGTCCAGCCCACGCGGACAAGCTCTCTCGCCTTTGAGGATGACACCAAGCGGCCGTACTCCCTCCTGGTTCTCATCTGCCCTGAGGAGGCTCTGTATGAGCCAGCCAACACGCCATCAACACAACAAAACTAGTCCATTGTAATGCGATCCACGTCCTTCTTTGCCACATCAACGCCGCTGCTCCGAGCAGGCCAGATTGCATATTTTCTGCCACTGCCCTTTTAATTTCTTCTGTTTTCTTTATTACCTAATGCGACTGGGCAACGGAAGAGGCAGCACTCCTGCGCGAGCTCCACTAATAATACCTGGGGGGGAGGGGCCTGCCCATAATCAGCTATGCGCGAGGAAACTATAAAAGGGGTTGAGGGCAAAGCGTACAGTTGCTCTGGCGTCCACCAAGGAAGTCACCTACCACTTAATCCCTGATAGAGGCCGGTAGGTCCACTTGGCTGAGACGCTGGCCCTTGCGCGAAAGACGTAAGTCGCAAGTAGCCTCTCTCTCGTACGAGTAGTAGAGAGAGGTAGAAACAATCTAAACGGCATTTATAGACCTACCAGACCAGCCTGTACATCAAACCATCGGCAGCGGTTGATTGTGCTTTGGTTTGGCGTCATTCTGTGGAGGTTCCGGTGTGACCGACCTCCACACGGCCCACTCGTCTTTGCAAGGCCAGGCTTGACATAGCCCCTGGGTTGAACCACCAACATCTCTCATCGTCGCCCATCTCCACGAAGTAGCTACTCGACTTGTGCGTATCCACCCTCCCAGGGTACCTCAGCGGCAGGAGACCCTCACCGCGAGGCACCAGCGCAACTCCCTTGTCAGGGAGTTTCCTCATAAAATCTGGGAAGATAGTTAAGCGAACGATTGCTCACGTGAGCACGGCGGCAGATTAGAAGAAACTTAATTTATCACAGGTTCCTCTGTCTGGCAAAGATGCGGCGTAGGTACACAAGCTGCCCGCACCAGCGAAGGCTCGAACCGATACCCTACCATTTGGTTTGGCCGTCTGCCTTTTTAGCCCATTACATTATCCTGTTTACCTGACTGCCAGCTGCACTCCGCCAGGCGGTGGAGGGCCTGTGCAGAAGGGTTGATGGGCCGAGCTCGTTGGTAGCGCTGTGCGGCAAGGCTGTGGTGCGCGACCCAGCCTACGCCGCCGAGTTGCACCTATGCCAGAAAGAAGCCGCGAAGGCGGAGGAGCGACCATCTCTCCTGGACGTGCTCCCGGACGAGCTCGTGCGCTACCTCTCCCGCGCGTACACATGTCGTCTGTGTCAGGAGACTACCTGCGAGGAGGGCCACCGGCGCGAGTGTTGTCCGCCCTGTAGTCATCGTACTTGAGCCTGGCCTCTCTGCTCTGGCTGGTTTGCCTGGCCTTGTCACGGCGTGCGGGAGCTATGTGTTGAGCGACGCTGCCCCCATTTGCAGGAATCAGCGCGTGCAACGAGTGCAGCGCCGCGACGGACCTCTGGCTCTGTCTCACGTGTGGACACCTGGGCTGCGGTCGGTCAAATGGCCGCCACGCGGTGGCCCACAACGAGGCCACCAAGCACGCGCTCGTCATAAACCGTAAGACCGTGCCCTCCCCTCCCCGTGTTGTGGCCCGGAGTGGGTGACGCGTGGTCTGACATCTCTGATCACCTCGCCAGTTGCCACCCTGCCCCAGCAAGAAGCCGGAGGTATGACCAGCGGACGGGGGGAGTGAGGGCGTTGGCGGAAGAGGGAAGCTGACGTCACACCCCCTCCGCGTGCAGAGGCCTGGTGCTACGCCTGCGACGATTGGGTGCGCTACGGCGCAGCCACACTCCGCTCGTGGCTCGAAGGCCTTGGCGTCCCGCGCGACCTGCTCTCCCTGCCCTCTTGATCAAGAGGGCACTCCCCCTCTCCCTGTTTCTCTTTCTTCATCGATGGTTTGGACAAGCATGTCACAACTTCATGCGCCACTCGACCAAGTACAAACAAATGGAGTGCTATGGGACATCGGCTGGAAGGCATCGGCAGAGAATGCAGTCCCACCACAGTGGATGCGGCGATCGGGCGTAGCCCACACTCGTTTGCTCTGCACAACAAGGTGAGCGGTACTGGTCAGCGCGGTGTGTGTTGTGGTCGTGACGGACCTAGTTCGAGCAGCGTAAAGCGCAGCATGCGCGCAAAGAGGGCCACCGACGGCGGTAAGGCCTCGTTGTCCACCATCGCCTTGAGCCCTTCGACCGACACCCCATCTGACGCGCGGGCGACCACGTACATCAGACCTCCCCTCCCTCCCTCACAACGAACTTCCCAACGAGAAGCGGAGAGCTCGCGGCAAGGCTGTACCCGATGGCAGCCCGCTGTGGTGTGGGTTATTGAACAGATTGCAGGCGTGCGAGTACCGCAGCAGCGCGCTCAAGGCCTCCTCCTCTTCCTGCACATCGCCTCGCGTGGCGGTCAACCTCGCAGTGCACGACTCGTGCGTGCGTGGGCGGGAGAGGGAGGCCCGCGTACGTGAGTCACATCGGGCTCGCGGGAGAGAAGGCAGAGCGTGACCTGCAGATTGAGCAGGTGGAACACGGCCTCGGCCCGGTGCTGGATCGTGCCCAGGAGGGCCTTGGTCTTCTGCGTGGCGGTCCATTCGTTCTTAGCGTTCTTCGCGTCCTGTGCGCACACACGACACACACACACACACACACACACACACACACACACACACACACACACACACACACACACACAGGACACATGCGTCGGCATGCGTTGCAGCGATGGATGAGGAGAGTGTGGGCGGCAACCTCGATGAGCGCTACGGTCTGTCGAAACGACTCCTGGGCGATGAAGCACGTGGGCACGACGCTGATGCTGCTGAACGCGTTCTGTATCAGCTTTTCTGTGAAGTAGAGCCTGGAGGCCGAGGCCGCTCCCGTGTCAGATCTCGGGAGGATCGCGTCGGTCGGTGAGTGTCGTGTGGGCGAGTGTGTACCTGGCCTTGAATATTCGGGCGATGGCGCCGCCCGAAACAATAAAGTTGACGAACGACGCGCACAAGACCGATGTAGACAGGGCGATGATGCGCACCACCAGCGTGCTGACCACCTCGTGTCGCTGCGCACTCAGAATCGACAGTGTCAAAAATCGACACCCACATTTTCATCTACTATTCATATAAAAATTATTTGAAAATCAAATAAAGTAATTTGAATCAATAGAATATTTGGTATTTCTTATTTCTTATTTCTTATATATTTTTATTTTTTGATTGACTGGCAAGATGAGCAACGCACCGGTAGGTCTTCGATGTAGTCCTCGATCGGCTCGTAGTCAAAGGTTTTGACCTGAATGAAGAGGGCCGAGAACAGGCCGCCGGAGATGTCGCCGGGGCTGGACCGCTGCAGGACGAGCAACGCGTAGAGCGTGACCGACACCGCTGCAGGCCGGGTCGGCGAGTGAGGAGCCCCCACACATCACACCACGCACGCACGCACGCAAGTACCGAGCGGCACTTTGATCCATAGCAGGGGTTGGTCGGCGTCGGGCTCCACGTAGACGATGGCGGTCACCAGCGTGCCGATCACGGTGCCTGGAGGACCGTGAAGAAGATGCGCCGGTGATGATCAAAAGAGAGAGGGGGAGAGAGAGAGAGAGAGAGAGAGAAGGAAGCGACATGGCGTGTGTGTGTGTGGACGAAACGAACGAACAAACGTGCGCACCGACGATGTTGGAGAGGAAGACGCTGTTGCTCGCCATGGTGAACCCGGCGCGGGTCAGGGGCGATATGCAGAGATAGGAGACGAACACCGAACTCAGCGTGTCCGGATTCCCCGTGGCCCTGAGGTAGAGGCGGAGCATAAACGTAAGGATAGAAAGATAAAATATTTATATATTTTCATTCTTCCACGTACATGTTTGCGAGCAAGACCAGCACAGACGCCATTGCCACCTGCCCATTTGGTTTTTTAACCAAAAAAAGCTGTAAATATGTATTTTTCTTAAATTAATAAATAATAAATAAAGCCGTGGGGCGGAGGTGCCTTGGCGATGTCTGCGATGGGGGCGTTGGGCCGGAACACGTTCCGGAGCAGCAGGCGGTCCACCGCTGTGGCCACCACGCCCTTGTTCATTCTTTGCCCAAAGAGGAATGGAGAATAAGAAAAATAGAAAAAAAATTGAATTAAGAAATTTTCCGCGGTTTAGGTTTTTTATCCCTTCGATCGAAGCATTTATTCTTCTATCTCTGGTCGTTATCCTTTGTGGCTTGGTACAGGCAAACAGTGCCTGTAGTGTCTCGAGCGTGTTCGGGAAGCAATAAAATAAATAAATCAATGTACATAAGCTTCCGAGCCACCCTTGCCCTTCAGGATGTACTTGCTCACAATCAACGAGATGTCCGCAAACCTGAGGAGAGGGCCACCCAACAATAAGCAAAGCCCAAAGCCACCATCGGATAAATAAATTAAAATAATAAATTAATAAATAAAATAACCCACAACCTTGTAGGACGTGGAATGAGGGTGATACCTGATGGGTTTCTCCACGTAGTCGTTCATGCCACTGTCGAAGCATAGCTTCTCGTTCTCTTCGTTTCGGTTGTTGGCCGTCACGGCCACGATGGGGATCGTCACCTTCTTCTCCTGCCGCAGGATCCGCGTCGCCTCGTACCCGTCGAGGATCGGCATGCGACAGTCCATGAAGATCAGCTTGATCTCGTTCCTCCTGCACATCCGCACATTAATTTATTAATTACATAAATAATAAATAATAAATAAATAATAAATAAATTAAATAATAAAAATAATAAAAATAATAAAACAAAAGCCCGCACCGTTCGAGGACAACGTCGATGGCCTGCTTGCCGTCGTAGGCCGTGATGATGTTCTCGAGCCCGATCTTGGCGAGGAATCGGCCGATGACCTTCTGGTTGACCATGTTGTCGTCCACCACCAGGATGAGCGCCTTCTTCTTTTTCTTCTCCTCCCTGTCCTCCTCGCACTCCTCCTTCAAAGACACACGCGTCATTCACTTTAGCACACACACGCGCGCGCGCGCGCACACACACACACACACACACACACACACACACGCACACGCGCGCAGAGCCAAAGCGCGTGTGATACCTCTTCGTTCTCGGTCTCGGCGTCCGAGTGGCTGTGCGAGGAGGAGACGGTGGAGGAGGACGAGGAGAGGATGCAGGAGCCCGACGGCGAGTTGGACGAGGGCGAGGGCGAGGTGTCGCTGTCGCTCCTCCCGCGATGCGTCAGCGCGGACACCTCCTGCCACGTGATTCCCTGCTTCGTTGTGTCATTTCCTCATATGAGCTCTCGCTGTGTGTGTGTGTGTGTGTGTGTGTGTGTGTGTGTGTGTTGTGTGTGTGTGTGTGTGTGTGTGTGTGTGTGTGTGTGTGTGTGTGTACCTGCTTGTCCTTTTTGCTGCGTGGGCTCTTCTTGCTCTTCTTGGCCATCACCGCCGACAGGGCGCCACGTGGGCCGGGACCGCCGGCGACGACCGCGCCCGAGTCGATGCTGTCGCTGCTCGCGCAGCTGCTGCTGGCGCTGCTGTGCTCCTCCTTCTCCTTGCGCGGCTCCCGCTCGCAGCTCGACCCGGGGCTGTTGGTCGCGCTCGACCCGGCGCTGGACGACATCGACCGCCGTCTCCCCAGCGCCAGCTTGAACAGTCGGCCGCCCTTGACGACCTGCTTGAGCGTCTCCACGGGCGCCGCGTGGAGCTCCTCCTCGACGCCGCCCACCTCGTGGCCGCCGCCGCCATTCTCGCCATCGCCGTCGCCGCCGCTCTCGACCTCCTTCTCCTTCACCGAATCCACGGCCGAGTAGTCGCCCGCGTCCACGTGGGCGCTGGCGTTGGCTCTGTCGCCGCTGCAGCCGTTGTTGTGGGCCCGGAGAGGGTCGGCGGGCCCGCTGCCCTCCTGGCCTCTGGCAGCCGGGCTCGCCCCGTCGGCCTTGGAATTGGGATCGGCGGGGCTGGTGTTGGGCTCGGTCCTGTCGGAGCTCGATCGCTTGTGCGATCGGCCGCCCTTCTTGCGCTTGAGGCGCTCCTTGGCCTTGCGTCGCTCCCGCTGCTTCTCGCGCCACTCCTTCTCCGACTCCTCGTCGTTCTCCGATAGCAGCGTCTTCAGCAGCTTGTGCAACTTGGCCAACCTTGTGTGTGTGTGTGTGTGTGTGTGTGTGTGTGTGTGTGTGTGTGTGTGTGTGTGTGTGTGTGATCACCGTCGTCTCATTAGCGTCACTGGGCGTGTGATAACGTTTGGGGCGGTGGTACCGGACAGGCTTGAACAGGATGCCCTCGCCATTGACCTCGGTGAAGCGCTTGATCTGCGACACTTGCACCAAATGCGTCTCTCGCGTGACTGAGCGGGAGAGGGAGGGAGAGAAAGAGATGAGCCGATCTCTCCCGAGCCAGACGACCAAGGGGCGGGGCGGCGCATACGCTCGTCTTTTCGCTGCAGCGCAGTTTCGAGGGAGTGGAACTGGTCCTTCAGCCGCGCGCTCCGCTGTTTGCGAGGCGCGGTCCCCACGGCTCCTGCGGACAGGGAACACGACGCGTGAGACCTCGCCTCCTTTGCTGTCTGTCAAAGGAGAGAGAGAGAGAGGTGCACGCATGTACCGAGGGAGATGGAGGCCCACTTTTGGGTCTGTGTGATGTTGCGTCGCTGCCGCACCGCCGCGATCAGCGACTCAAAGTCGGAGTTGACAAAGGCCACCCTGAACCTGTTGCGACGCGCACGAGGCAACCCCCCCCCCGGTGAGTGGCGCCGAACGCGCGTTTCGGAGGGGGGGGGAGCAAAAGAACGAATAGGAGAGCGCGACCGCACCCGTTGGCGCGGGGCTCGAGGCAGTTGTTGACGAAGCGCGTGATGGCGGCCTCCTCGGAGTCGAAGCACTCGACGTGGAAGCCCCAGGCCTCGAGCTCCACGCGAAGCGTCTCGCAGAACATGCGGTCGTCATCGGCCACCAACACCTGGACGACGCCACAACGGCAAATAGGGGGGGGGGGGAGAGAGAGACACTGTCAGTACGCGAGGCCTGCTCCTCCCGGATAACATCACGCCTAGCGCTGGTCGGTGGGCAACGCTACCCTGGTCGTGGTGAGGTGCAGGAGCGGCTGCAGCTTGGAGGAGCCCGGGATGGGCGACGTCAGGCGAGGCTGGCGCGCCATGTCCCGCCGGAGCGGGAGCGTGAAGTAGAAACACGAGCCCACGCCTGCGTCCAGGACCGACCACCCGGGGCTCAGCTACAGCTACAGCTACAGCTACAGGCGGCCTTCGCGCCATGATGGCACAGCAGCGCGAAGAGGGAGGGGGGGGGTTACCGATGGCAGAGGCGACGCCCATTTTGCCGCCCATGAGCTCCACCAACTCTTTGGAGATCGCGAGCCCGAGGCCGCTCCCGCCAAACGTCACCGCCGTCGACGCATCGCCCTGCGCAGGACCGATCGGTCGCCAACCGTCAAACAACCACGACATGAACGAGAAGAGAGAACAACAACCGCGTCGCTCTTTGGGTTGAGGGGAGTCGCGACGTGTACCTGCTCGAACTTCTTGAAGAGGCTCAGAAGTCGCGTCTCGCTGATCCCGATGCCCGTGTCGATGACCTTGATCTTGAGCCAGTGCCTGCCAACGCGCGAATGAGCCCAAGCAGATGTCGACACAAAACGTTTGGGGGGGGGGGCACGCGTACATAGGCGAGGGTTCCTCCTCGTCGACGTCGCCGTCGTAGCAGGGCTCGCCGGCGGCCAGGAGGTTGCCGCTGCTCGAGCCGACCGAGCTGAGGCCCATGCGCCGCAGGTTGTTGACCTTCTTGTTCGAATTCCAGGGCAGCGAGTTGCGCCGCCGCTGCTTGCTGAGGTAGGCGGCGCGCAGGGCCTCCTCGTCCACCACGGCGATCTCCTCACGGCTGCCGCCCATCTTGCGCGGCGCCGTGTCGGCCGAGCCGCGACGTGTGGATGGGCGCACGTCGGGAGCGGCCATCGCGTTGCGCTTGCCCTTGGCGAATCGGCCGTTCTTGAACGCCGCCGACGGCGCTGGCGGGGTGGGTGGCGCCACCTCCTCCGTGCTCACCAGTTCGACGTGCACGTCGACCGAGCCGAGATGGGTGAATTTGATGGCGTTGGCCAACAGGTTGGTCAACACTTGCCGGATGCTGTGTCGGCCACGATGATGGCGACGATGAGAAGATACGACAGATAGGAATGTGTACACAGAGCGGGGGGGGGGAGTGGCAGGGAAATTGGAGAGGTGATTGTACCGGGCGGCGTCGCCGATGTAGTGGTGGGCGACCTTGGTGGAGTAGTGGACGTGGAGATCGACGTCCTTCTCCTTGGCCTTGACCGCCAGGATCTCCATGGTCTCATCGATCACCGATCGCAAGCTGAACGGTACCTCGTACAGTTCTGCGGATCATCAGCGAATCGGTGAGTCGCGAATCGGCAGACCAACCAGCGTTTGGTCGGGGGTGTGCTTGGGGGGTAAAGCTCTTACCGAGCTTGCCGGCTTCGATCTTGGAGAAGTCGAGGATGTCGTTGACTATGCACAGCACCGAGTGGGCGCAGTTGATGATGGCCTCGGCGAACTCGGACTGCTCGGAGGACAGCTTGGTGTCCATGAGCAGCTCCCCCATTCCGAAGATGCCGTTCATGGGCGTTCCTGTGGGACCGTTGGGGGGGGGGAGCGAAGGGCGTGAGCGCCCATGGCGTGGCGGAACCCAACACGAAGCGCGAATCGTACGAATCTCATGCGACATGGTGGCAAAGAAATCGCTCTTCAGCTGCGACTTGAGGGTCATGTCCGTGATCTCGCGCGCCAATTCCTCGTTCATCTTCTCGTAGGTGATGTCCAGCGCGATGCCGCACCTTTGGTTGCGCAATCGGAGGGAGGTCAACACATGCGGTCCGTAGATGGTGTATGAAGGGAGTGCATGGGGCGGTGTAACCTCATCATCTTGGGCGGCACGGTCGTGTAGTTCCACACTTCGGACACGACGTTGCGCAGCCACTTCCTACGCGCTCCCCGCATTAGCGCCCTGTGCCTGGCCCTGGCCTCAACGCGTGTGGATCGAGGCAGAGGGCTGTACCTGGTGTTGGGTGAGCCCTCCATGTTGAGGCAGAACTCGTACTTTGTGCGCGGGTCGCCGTCGGTGTGCGTGAAACCTTTGCATGCGCACGGCGACGAGGGAGTAGTAGAAGCCAAGAGGTCAGTGACCCCGTGTGGAAGGTGGAGCTGTCGTGTGTGTGTGTGTGTGTGTGTGTGTGTGTGTGTGTGTGTGTGTGTGTGTGTGTGTGTGTGTGTGCATTGCAGCGTACCGGTGTCCCGGACCGAAAGACCGGTGCCCTGCAGGAGCGGAATGATCTGCGCCGAGATGCACTTGCCCATTTCCACCTCCTTGCCCAATATCTCCTTCGTTTTCTATGTCATCGTGTGTGTGTGTGTGTGTGTGTGTGTGTGTGTGTGTGTGTGTGTGTGTTTTGTGCAAAGCGGATGAGACAATCGGGCCGAAGCGAAATAAAAGCCAGCGATCAGAGCGTTACCTGCGTGTTGATGTAGGTCACCTCGCCCGTCTGTGCTTCGGTTTCCCATACGATGCCGTCGACGTGGTGAAGAACCTGAACAGGACACGAAATGACTGGTCGTGAGACGCGCCACCTCTGCTGCTGCGACAGCGCACGGCCAACGGGAACGCACGTTGGCCGCATATCGCAGCTTGCGTTCGTTGTCGCGCAGCCGCTGCTCCAGTTCCTTGCTCTCGGTAATGTCTTTGAGGATGTAACAGAACAGCTTTCGGTCGGTCGGGTTATGAGGTAGCGGGTAGATGATGCCATTCAGCCACTGCACGGTCCCTGCACGGTGTTACAGGCCAGCTCGAGTTGTCAATAACTTGCGCACATCACATGCCTCTCAGAGCGTGGTGGGAGCTTCATCGACATACCAAGGCCGCAGGGAGAGGCAAAGTCCCATGAGACGGGCGAGGCCGACTTGGTGGCTTCCTCGCACTTGCGAATCCATTCGTTGATGCACGACTGCGGGCTGCCGAGCTCGGACGACCTGCTCCCCACACGCGTGAATAAGATGGAGGAAGCGCCAAAGGGGCAGCGGCGCGTCAACGACGAGGAGAGGCACACACGAAAAGCTGAAGAAAGAAAGCTAGGGAAACGAAATGAAAGTGCACAGTTGCGGCGACCAAGTGCGGCAACGGTACCTGCGGCCGAGCACGTTGCTGAGTTCCTGATTGAAGAATCGGCCGACGGCCGCGTTGGCCTGTACGTTGAGCAAATCGCCTGCAATTTCATCGCGGGGGCTGGGTGGAGGAGATCGCTTCTTCGATTTTTTGCATTTCTTGGGGTGGGTGGAGGTGCTTGTGGCTTTTACAACCTCCACCACACCCATCATAACGGGGCTGTAGTCGAAGAAGCTACGAAAGAATGATTCGGCAACCCATGGTTCGGAGGAAAGCGAAAATGGCGAAGGCGGCAACGGTGCGCCTGCTGCCGGCATGACGTCCACAGGTGCCACCCCAAGCATCATTCTCTCCTTCTCCTTTCAATCGAGATCGAGGAAGTCTTTCAATTGACCAATCGAATCGATCTTACCACCTGCTCTTCCCACTTCTGCACGATGATCTCCTTTCCTCTCTCTGCCCGAGTCGCCCGTGTTGTTGTACTGCAATATGCAGGAAGAGCGAGACCTCCAACCCTCCTCTCCGCTGTCCTTCTTCTCTCGACGCACGAATGAGTGCCCAAGCCAGCAACGTCGTGTAGCACCAGTAGCGGTGCCCTTCATCAGCCGTATCACGCGCCCGGGCTGATGGCGACGAGCTGGTCAGCCGCCGGCTATCTCCCGCAACCACCCCACACCGTGGGTCGGAATTTCGGTCGACTGTACGACCACCGGCGTGGGAGAGTCGTGAGACGCCGTCGTCGTGACGAGACCAAGACAAAGTGACCGCAGCAACGCGAATCGCGCACCGCAACAAACAAAGCTTCCCCGCGTGCACGCGCCACAAGAGAGATGGAAGAGACCACAGCCACAGTTTTCTTCTTGCAAAATTGCTGTGTCTGGCGAGCATGTCCGAAGATCCTGAACTGGAGAAGATGAAGGCACAAAAGAAACTCCCGAAGAAAATAGTGAAATGGAGAGATGCGGCATTTCCATGTGAAATACCATGGGAATCGAACCGAAATATGGAGGTCGCTGCACAGATGATTGGACACCAGCGTCTCGCGAAGAAGTACACCACCGCAACTTCCCTTCTCGTCTCCTCACATACAACACACACACACCTGCACACAAATGGAAGCAGCACCACGTACGTTCGTCCGGGCCAGGCTGTGTAAGGCCTGGCGCGTTGCTTTTACCCCTTTACACCTTTTTTATTGAACACTTTCTTTGTTTTGGGGCGGGTTGCCCCACAAGTGGCAAAGCGGTGAACTCACACAGAGACCCCTTTGCTTCCAGAGAAGAAGAGGATTGGCATTTTGACGGGTGGTGGCGACTGCCCTGGACTTAACGCTGTTATCCGGGCCTCCTGCCTCCACTGCATTTCGCACGGCTACGAGCTTGTGGGTCTGCACGACGGCTATGAAGGTCACCCCCTCCCCAACCACTACTCTTTCCCTTGAAAGATTTGAGGACTTGGTAAAAGTTTAATACTATTATTATTATTATTATTATTATTTAATATTTACACTTTTTGCACTTGAATATGAACGTATTGACACTTGTTGCTTCCAGGTCTCTACGAAGAGGCGTACACAATTCTCGACAAACACAAGGTGGCCAACATTTACGGCGAGGGCGGCACCATCCTCGGTACTCCCTTCTTCCCGCGGAAGTCGTCTTGTCCACTTTGCTACTGACAAGCGCCCGCACGCACCAACAGGCACCACCAACATCGGCCACTTCGGGCTCCCGTTGAGCGATGAGACCATCAAGCGCGCCGTGGCGACCTACAAGAAGCTCGGCCTGCAGTGCCTCATCTGCATCGGCGGTGATGGCACGATGTCCATCGCCTACGTGCTGAGCCAGCACGGCGTCAACGTGGTCGGCGTGCCCAAGACCATCGACAACGACCTCATGGCCACCGACGTCACCTTTGGGTGCGGCCCTCTCCCTCCAGCCGTGCGGTAACACATGTGACGCCATTGACCCATGCCACACACACACACACACACACACACACACACACACACACACACACACACACACACACAGCTTCGACTCAGCCGTGTCGGTGGTGACCGACGCGCTGGACCGATTGCAAACGACCGCGGCGTCGCACCACCGCGTGATGGTGGTCGAGGTCATGGGCCGCAACGCCGGCTGGATCGCGCTGGCCTCGGGCGTCGCCGGCGGCGCCAACGTGATCCTGCTGCCCGAGATCCGTTGGGAGTGGGAATCGGTCTTTGCCGCCCTCAAGGCCAGGGCCGCGCACAAGGCCATGCGCTACTCCCTGGTGGTGGTGGCTGAGGGCTGCGTGCCTCCCGGCTCGGACACGCAGATCATGGCCGAGGACGACGTCAAGAAGGCCGTCAGGTGCCCCCCTCCCCCCTCTGCTTCCCGCCCACCGCTCTCTTTCACCATCAAACGCTCACCACGAGTCTCTAACGCGCTCTGCCACGACAGGCTGGGCGGCATCGGCAAGTATGTCAGCGACCGCATCGCCAAGGAAACCGGCATGGATACCAGGTATCGTCATCGTGTGTGTGTGTGTGTGTGTGTGTGTGTGTGTGTGTGTGTGTGTGTGTGTGTGTGTGTGTGTGTGTGTGTGCGCGCGCGCGCGCGCGCGCCACGGAGCGGGAGCTGAGTGGGAATGGCGCGTTAGATATGTGATCCTGGGTCACGTGCAGCGCGGCGGCAGCCCGACCTCCTTCGATCGCATCCTGGCCACCAAGTACGGTTCGATGGCGGCCAAGTTGGCCATCGAGGGCACCTACGGCTACATGGCCTCGCTCCGGGGCACCGAAGTCGTCAAGGTCCCCATCACCGCCGAGATGCGAGAGCAGCGCAGGGTGCGTGATCGATCGATTCCTCCCCATGTCCGCGGTGGCTGGATGTCTGCGGGCGCTGACGTCGATGGTGGCGTGGTTGGTGTGTGTACATCAGGTCAATCCCGCCACGGACCAGATGGTGTGGGCCGCCCGAAATGTGGGGACCGTCTTTGGCGACGAGGATACGTCGGCGTCCAACGATCCTGCCACGCAAGCCAAGTGAAAGCGGACAGACCGCCTACCCAATAAATGGATGTCGTGCTCACAAAACGCACCAAAGGGACAGTTGGGGTGAGCACCGTCACTTTGCTCGAGTAGGAGTTTTATGAGAACAGACAAACAACACGTAAATTATTCGATTGGTCGTACAAAACTAGTATTGCACCACTCGGGTGCGGCCAGTTGCACAAGACAAGGGCAAGCCCGGATTGGTCTATCGGCACCCGACCCATTTCGGACGGAAGGCAAGCGAACTGGCTTAGTCGGGCTTAGTCTCGCAACAACTTCCGACCACACGAAGGCGATGCCGCGCTACAGCCTCTTTCTCTTTGTGGTTACGGCGGCAGTCATGGTGGCCTCCGCGGCTGCCTCGGCAGATATGGACAAGGTGGATGCCCGCCTTACCGCCAGCTTTGTCACCTCCTACTCCACCACGCAGTACGATGCTCCGCTCCCCAAGTGGCCACTACCTTCAGTTGTTGATGCATGGTGGGGCACCTTTTGGCAGGACCCGCACCTACGTGAACAGTATGCTAGCAGACGGGACGTGGCCCGGTACGGCATCCCCTCTTGCTATTTGGTTGTAGTGGATCGGCCTCCAGCCCAATGAAGCATTTTTTAATATTTATTTGATTATTTATTTTTTGGCCTTTCTGGGTGCCCAGACGTGGACTATTCGATGGGCTGCGACAGCGACAGGTCGAGCTGGCCCGCTGGAGACCACCTCTCTCGTATTCTCAGTACTGTGCCCCTTCGCTGTTGCCGTGAGTTGATCGCGCACGTTCGGACCTAAACCGAGACGCCGTGGTGGGTCATGACAGCGATAACGAAGACGTGGTACGCCGTGGCGGGCCTTCGCACCAACGCCACGGTGCTTAACTCCATCATGAAGGGGCTCGATTGGTGGTTCGCCAACGACTACACCAACGAGAACTGCACCAACCGCAAGAGCACGGTCGCCTGCCCCTGCTCCGCTACCGGTGAGCACCGTGCATAGAGCTAGCGCCTTGTTGACACCAACAACGCCCACTCACCCTCTCTGCTTCTCTCTTCAACTTGCAGGCCTGTGGAACTTGAACTGGTGGTGGAACATGTACGAACATAGTCATCACGAGCATGATAGCATGCACTTCGATTGAGAACACACGGCGTGTTCTTCCACGCATCATAACTTGGGTTCTGACACTTTGACTCTATCGCTACCCACCAACCATACAGGATCGGCGTGCAGCTGCAGCTGGGCCCGACCTGCCTCCTCCTGCGCTCGGCCGACTCCTCGGTCTTCACCGCCGCGCACAAGGCCCACTGCTCCAAGATCCTGCGCCGCTCGGACTGGACCGGTTGGACGGGCGCCAACACGCTGTGGTTGGCCCAGAGCATCGTCTACGACGGCATCCTCACCGGTAACGACACGCAAGTCGCACGCGCCTTTGCCGTCAGCAACCGCGAGGTCTACTACTCGGCCGGCGCTGCGGTACGCCCCCCCCCAAATCACCTCGTGTTTGTGGACTCGGTCCCTGCACGCAACGAGGCCCGGTGTGACCGGCTTGCTTCCAGGACGGCATCAAGAAGGATGGCAGCTTCCTGCAGCACCAGGGCCTCCTCTACAGCGGCGGCTACGGGTCCGTGTGGCCGGCTACCTCCCCAATGCTCTTCTTTGCTCTTCTTTGGCTGCCATGCTGATAATGAGGCCGTTCCCCCCCCCCCTCGCTCACAGTGCGGCGTTCGCGGACACCTACCTGTCCCTGTTCTCGTCGGCGGTGGGCACGGCGTTCGCCTCCAACGCCACGGAGATAGAAGTGTTCTCCAAGTTTCTCCTCGACGGCGTGCAGTGGACGGTGATCTACACGCCCGGCAAGAACTTCTTCGACCCGTCGGTGGTTGGTCGACAGATCGCCCGCCTGACCGGGCTCGGCATGAGCCTCGACTCAGCCGAGCTCACCAACCTCACCGTCGGATGGTGCCTCCCCTCTCCCCAAGCACCTCTCGCATGCACGCAGGGGCGCGCATGGGCGCGCATGGGCTGACGGTCGGAGGAAACAATAGGCCTCGCGAGAAGGAGTTCACTGAGTTCACCCGCATCTTCAAGTCGTACAACGGATCGAAGCTGGTGGGCAACCGCATGTTCTGGGGCGGCGACTACATGATCCACCGCCGCGCCAACTACGTTGTCAGCGTCAAGGGCTTCTCCTCGCGCATCGCCACCAGCGAGTGCGTCAACTCCGAGAACCTTCTCGTACGAGCCCTGTGCTCCCGCCTGTGTTGGAGTGTCGACACAATTGTTGACCAATGGCGTGCAGGGGCTGCACCTGAGCGATGGCGCCATGTTCCTGCACCAGTCCGGGAACGAGTACTACCGCATCAACGGCACCTCCAGCAACGCCGTGTTCCCGCTGTGGGACTGGAACCACATCCCCGGCATCACCGTCGACTACGGCGTAGACACACTCAACTGCTCCTACGTCAAGAGTCTGGGCAGTCCGTCCTTTGTGGGCGGAGCGACGGATGGCACCTACGGCGTGTTCGCCATGCGATTCGTGTCTCCGTTTACGCGCAACCTGAGCTTCCAGAAGGCGTGGTTCATGTTCGACAACGAGATCGTCGTGCTCGCGGCCAACATCACCTCGCGCGACACCAGCGCCGAGGTGCACTCGGTGATCGACTCCAAGGTTCTCAACGGCGCCGTGTATTCGAGCATCAACGGGAGCCGCACGCCTATGGGGAGCGGGGAGACGGCGACGAATGCGTGGTGGCTGCATCACGATTCGGTGGGCTACGTGTTCCCAGAGAACAGGGCGACATCGAGCGGTCCCATCACGCTCCATCTCAAGACCTCTACCGCGACGACCGGGCCGTGGAGCAAGATCGGCGTGGGCTCGGGCACTGCCTCACTGCCCATGTTCAACGCGTGGCTCACCCGCCAGAGCGCGCCAGTAACCAACGACTCGTTGGCATACGTGGTGGTGCCGTCGGTGCCGGCGTCGGAGTTCGATCCGGCAGCCACCCTCGCCGCCGTCGACATCTTGGCCAACACGCCCACTGTGCAGGCCGTGTTCCACTCCAAGCTGCGGATGTTGGGCGTAGTGTTCTGGGCGGCGTCATCGGCCAAAGACGTCCAGCTGCTGTCCCGCGGCTGGCGTCTGAGCGTCGACAAGCCCTGCGTGGTGCTTCTGCGCGAGCTCAATGGCGGCCAACGGCTCTCGGTCACCGTGTCCGATCCCACACAGCTGTTGAGCAAGGTAACCGTGACCATCGATCGTGCCGTCAATTGCCCCGCGTGCACGATGTCGAGCGACCTGACTAGCACAACGATGAGCTTCAGCCTCACCGCCGGCACCGGCGCGTCGACCTCCACCACCGTCACCGATGCCTCTGCTTCAGCTGCGTCTACTATGGACACTCGCGCAGCCGCGATCGTGGCCGCACTCACGAACGCCGTCCTCTCATTGCGCTAATTTGTATTTCTTTTCTTTTCTAAAAGGAATGGCAAGCATGTTACCCAACCGACGGGGAGGTTGGGGAAGGTTTTGAACTCTTTCTTTCGCTTGCTATGCTCTGAGTGCATGACAGGAGAGGCATGGCAGGCCAGCAGCTTCTTTGGTTGCTCTTCCTGGCAGCCTGGGCGATAGCCCATGCAGTGGGCTTGTCTGGCGATATGGCCACTATTGATGCACGCACTACCGCCAGCTTCGTAAACCACTACCAGCCTGCTACCACAGCCATGTATACTGCTCCACGCTGCACCTAGCCTCTCCTGTAACGCTTAGATTATTGGCAGGGCCAAGTCTTACTTGGACACCATGAGGGAGGACGGCACCTGGGAGCAAGTGGACTACACCGCTGGTTGTGAAGCTGGTCGCGCCTTGTGGCCAGTGGTAGAACACCTGGAGCGCTTGTTAGGTTCGTCTCGAGCAGTACTCGTTCCACTCACAGGGTGTACTAACTTGCTGCTGTCAAGTGATGGCCAAGGCTTGGTATGCACCACTCGAGGAGTCAGCGCTGCATGGCGACGCAGTGCTCCTGCAAAAGATCATCAAGGGCCTAGACTACTGGTTTGACCACGACTACACGAACCAAGCATGTCCACGCGGAGTATGCACCTGTGGGACACCAGGTTGGCTCCCAGCTAGACTACAAAACAGAAGCTAACGCTTGTCTGGTGATATAGGATTGTGGAACTCCAACTGGTGGTGGAATATGATTGGCGTGCAGCTGCCACTTGGACCCACCTGCCTTCTACTGCGTTCTGCAGCGAGTGACATCTTCACACCCGCCCATAAGCAGCACTGTTCAGCCATCTTGAAGCGGGCAAACTGGAAGGGGCACATTGGGGCCAACCTGTTGTGGCTGGCACAGAGCGCAGTGTGGGACGGTCTGCTTCTTGGAGACCGTGATAAAATCGCAAAGGCCTTCGAGAGAAGCAATCAAGAGATGGTCTACACGGACGGATCTGCTGCACGTACCCCGTCTTTGCGTGCTCAAGGTGAAGATCAGCACTCTTAACCAACCTCGTTCAGGAAGGTCTAAAGAAGGACGGAAGCTTCATTCAACACAAGGGGATGCTCTATGTGGGGGCATACGGGTTGGTCTGCTCTCCTTAGCTGTGAGTGTCTACTTGATCTGTAACACACTCTTTTGGCACACACAGCGAAACATTCGTGAAGATGTATGCCGACATGTTCTCCACGACAGTGGGCACTTCTTTCGCGCCCAATCGCGTTCAACAGGAGATCCTCTCCACCTTTATACTTGATGGGATGAGGTGGATGGTGGTCTATTCTCCCAACAAGACCTTCTTTGATCCTTCCGTCATCGGCAGACAGATATCACGCCCCATGGGACTGGACGTGACCATCGACACAACCCCCCTCATCACGCTCGCCGATGGGTGGTATGCACCGTTCTTATCCCTGTGATGTTGAGAGATAGTTACAGACAGAGCATGGGCCCACAGGCCGCGAGAGATAGAATTTGTGGCCATGCACAGAGCGTTCCAATCGCACGGTGGAACGCCGCTGCTTGGCAATCGCGTATATCCAGCGGGCGACTACTCAGTTCATCGCCGTCCAAACTACTTTGCCAGCATTAAGGGTTTCTCCTCGCGCACAGCCACCTCCGAGTGCTTAAACTCTGAAAATCGCAAGGTGCCTGTTCGCGTCTTGTCCTGGCGCTATTCTTTGCCAACGCAAGTTTTGAAATCATGCAACGCGTGCAGGGACTGCACTTGAGCGATGGTGTGATGTTCCTGCACCAGTCCGGCAACGAATACTACCGCATTAACGGCAATCATGAGGACGCAGTGTTCCCGCTGTGGAATTGGAACCACATCCCCGGCATCACCGTCGACTACGGCGTCGACGCACTCAACTGCTCGAAGGTCCACCAAAAAGGCCTTACCCACTTCGTGGGCGGGGTGTCAGACGGTTACTACGGCGTGTTCGCCATGCGATTCGTGTCGCCTATCACGCGCAACCTGAGCTTCCAGAAGGCGTGGTTCATGTTCGACAACGAGATCGTCGTGCTCGCCACCAACATCACCTCGCGCGATGCCAGCGCCGAGGTGCACTCGGTGATCGACTCCAAGGTTCTCAACGGCGCCGTGTTCTCGAGCGTCAACGGGATCCGCTCGCCGATGGAGAGTAGCACCTGGGAAACAGCGACGAATGCGTGGTGGCTGCATCACGACTCGGTGGGCTACGTGTTCCCAGAGAACAGGGCGAAGGCGAGCGGTCCCATCACGCTCCATCTCAAGACCTCCACCTCAGCAACGATGACTTGGAATACGATCGGGGTGCACAGCGGCAGCGCCAGACTGCCATTGTTCACAGCATGGCGAGCGTCAACGGGATCCGCTCGCCGATGGAGAGTAGCACCTGGGAAACAGCGACGAATGCGTGGTGGCTGCATCACGACTCGGTGGGCTACGTGTTCCCAGAGAACAGGGCGAAGGCGAGCGGTCCCATCACGCTCCATCTCAAGACCTCCACCTCAGCAACGATGACTTGGAATACGATCGGGGTGCACAGCGGCAGCGCCAGACTGCCATTGTTCACAGCATGGCTAACCCATCAGGAGCCTCCCGTAGAGAGCGACTCGTTGGCATACGTGGTTGTGCCGTCGGTGTCGGCGTCGGAGTTCGATCCGGCAGCCACCCTCGCCGCCGTCGACATCTTGGCCAACACCCCACATATGCAGCTTGTGCTGCATAAGGGCCTGGGAGTGGCCGGCATGGTGATGTGGACTCCTGGCCTGACAGCAAGCTTCCAGTTGACTGCCAAATGGTTGATCCAGGCCCAGCAGCCGTGCGTCGTGATCGCTCGCGAAGTGGAAGAAGGAGCACGACTCGAGGTGACTGTCTCCGATCCTACTCAGCAGCTGGTGAGCATCACCCTCAAGATCGTTCGCAGGCTGGGCCGTGGGGTTGGCGACGTGCCCCGAGCCTCCGTTATGAGCCTCACGTTCCATCTTGAAGGCGATGGGCTCTCCCAGAGCGCCACTTGGCATGACCAGCCCTTGCCCATGCAAGGAAAAAAGAACCTTTCGTATTAATTCTTGAGATTTCTTCAAATCTTGTCTGTGGTTCTCTGAAGCACGTATCACCAAGGCCAACAGCGCGGCCAGTGTGTTTTCGTTTTACATTAATGAGTCTCAATGCCACCCCAACATCACTGCCCACCGAAATCTGGGTGTCCATTTTTCAATTCCTCAGTAGTGCCCAAGATTTGGCCCGCCTGTCCTTAGTATGTTCGCGTTGGCGTAGCATCAGTGAAGACGACCTGCTGTGGAGCCCCTTTTTCGCCTCCTCCTCCCTTGCCACCGCCTGGTTGCAAGATCGCCCACGCGCCCCCGGTTCCTCGCTCAAGAGCGAGTGGAGCGAGATGTCAAGGGTCGAAGCCCACTGGCGCAATGGCACCTGCAAGCTCACTACCATAGAATTGCCCAGCGGTCGCTCTGCGTCTTGCTCCCTCCTCGACGAGCGTCGGGGCCGCCTAATCTTGGGGTACCGCCGCGCGCGTGTGTCTGTGGTCAGACCTGCATCGCTGATGAAACAAACCATGCGAGCAGGACGATGGCGACGACGCTCGAAGTAGTGGACCTGAACGGCGGACCGACCGACGATGAGGAAGGCGGCGCCCAAGCGCGCCGAAAGCCGCGTCTTCGGGAGCCGACGCACGAGGGCCCGCTGCACAAGGCCCACAGCGACGCCGTGCGGGCGCTCAAGATGTCGCCCGACGGCCGGCTCTTTGCCTCGGCGTCCAACGACCACACGGTGCGCGTGTGGGACGCCGAGACGCTCGAGGCCCGGCACACCCTTGCCAACGGGCACACCGACAGCGTGCGCATGCTGGCCTTTGTGCCGCACAGTGGCGCCTCCTCCTCCAACATCCTCCTCTCCGGCGGCAGAGGTCAGAGCGTGTGGGTAGGTCACTCGCCACGTCATTGTGCCATGCATTGTTGTGCGTGTGCGTGTGTGCGTGTTCGTGTGTGCGTGTGCGTGTGCGTGTGCGGTGGTGGTGGTGCATTTGTGTCAGCACTGACGACGAGTTGTGCATACTCAGGTCTGGGACGCGGACAAAGGCATAGCGCTGCAGACGTTTCGTACGCTTCTCCGCTTGCTCTGGAGAGGAGGGGGGAGGAGGTGATGCGGTGGTCGTGGCACAGTGGCATGGCGCGTAAGCTTACCCTCCGCGCTCCATCCATCGCTTCTTCAGGCTACAGATCGACCCCCCAATCGATCGAAATCGCCGGCACGACCGCGGCCGTGGGATACGCCAACGGCTGCGTCGTGCTGTGGTCCCTGGAGACCGGCGGCATGCTGCAGATGATGGGCCACACCCACTGGACCACCTGCCTCAACTTCCGCCCCGGGGTTCTCGTCTCTGGCTCCGGTACGCATGCGTCGTGACTCTTATCTCCTGCGCCAAAGCGCTGAGCGCAAGCCTTGCTCGACGTCGTAACCGTGCGTGATGTGTGTGTGTGTGTGTGTGTGTGTGTGTGTGTGTGTGTGTGTGTGTGTGTGTGTGTGTGTGTGTGTGTGTGTGTGTGTGTGTGTGTGTAGTCGTGATTGACTGGGACTTGCGCACAAACGCGCCAGCGCACGTCTTCAAGGGGCACGCCCGAGTTGTCAACACGGTGCTTTTGCATGGTTCCACGAACGAGCACATTGTCAGCTGCAGCAACGGTACCACTATCCACTCTCTCTTCGCGCACTACACCACACACACACACACACACACACACACGCAAGTGCACCTACAGCACATATCACACAGACACACACACGTACGTGGAGGGAGAGGCCGGCTCACCGAGCCTCTGTACATGGTGTGGTCTGTCAACAGACGGAACGGTGAAGCTGTGGTCTCGTACTTGGGGCGACTGCATACAAACAATCGCCAAGAAAGGCGACGTCGTCAACGACAAGAACGTCTACGAAGTCACCTCCATGCTCGCAAAACGATACGCTACGTGGCCGGATGTCTCCACGCTCATCACAGGTGCCTCTCTCTCTCTCTCTCTCTCTGTGTGTGTGTGTGTGTGTGTGTGTGTGTGTGTGTGTGTGTGTGTGTGTGTGTGTGTGTGTGTGTGTGTGTTTTCTCATGGATTGCCGTACGCAGCCAACAACGGATTGTTGAGGAGCGGGCTCCGGCTGTGGGAGGTGGACGCCGTGGGTGGACGGACATCGAGCCTCCGGTGCGAAACGAAATCGCCTCGCAAGGGCCTGCTCTCCTTGGCCGCGTCCAGCCGCTACCTCGTCGCCACCACCGTAACGGCCCTCCCTCCCCTTCTTTCTCTAACCACACACAATCGTCATAACGGCGCTCACACGACTCACGCACGCACGCGTCATGCTTGGATGCAGTGGGACTGCAAGGCGCTTGTGTGCGACTTTGGGCGAGACGAGGACTCGATCGGGTGGGTGGAGGCTGACGACGTCGAAACGGAGCCTGTGCCGAGCGGTCGTCCCTACGTCCCTCCCTGGCTACGAAGACAACAACAAGGGCAAGAGCAAGGGCAAGGGCAAGATTCAGAGTCACAGGGAGAGCAGGGTGAGCCGCAACAGTATCAAGACTAGCGCTTGAGGCCTCACCCACTCGAGCCCTTTTTAAGGTGGCGGTTGCTGCTAATAAAAGCAAATAATCATAATTCTTTCTCTTCTGCCGAACCTAAGAAAAAAAGGTGGTCGAGGCACCTGGCACCTTGTACACCACAACTTGGGCCCGTGATGATGGAAGAAGAGCCCTGGCGCGAAGACGGAGAGGGGTGGCCCTGCGACCAGTGCACCCTCATCAACGACCTGGACGCACATGTGTGCGCTGCTTGTGGGTACCTACTTTAGCCACACTCGCGGCCTGGCGGACGCAAACGCCAATGAATCTTCTTTCCTTCTTCTTCTTCTTCTTCTTCTTTGTCTTATGTGTGTAGGTGGTCGGTGGCTCCCAGTTCTGCGCCTGCGGCGAAGCCAGGCCCCAGTTTGCCGGTGAGCGCAACCACAAAACCTCACCTGACCCCGCCTGTGGGCGGGCCTCCCTCTCGTGTGCCGCCCGCAGCACGCTTCCTGCCCTCGCCGTGGAGCGTGGTGGACAGCAACAAGGCCGAAGACGGAGACGAGCAAGCCGGCGGATTCATTGAGCAGGAAGCCGAGAACGCCAAGCGGAAGAGGCAGTGCCTGGAGGGCGAACATCAGCGAGCTGCTGGGGCACAGACCTTCGAGCAGTGGGACCTTCTGCCCGACGAGATAAAAGTGCGTGCTCGTTCCTTACTTGTAACCATTTAAATGATAATTGTATTTTTAGAATATATTAAATTATGTTCTCTGTGTGCACCAGGTGCAAGTCCTTTCGTGGCTGCCCCTACGCGACGTGGGCGCGTGCAGTCGTGTGAGCAAGGACATGAATGTCCTCGCCAAGGTGCCCCTTGCAATGGCTGGCCCCGAGCAACAAGGACGTCTCACTCACAGCATACCAATCCTGTCCGCACAATAGGAATCTCAGGTGTGGGACAAGCTCGCCTATCGCCGTTGGGGAGACGCCGCAGACCAGCTATCCGAGGGCGTAGTCAACACTAGTACTTGCTCAACCGCTTTGGAGAGAGAGAGAGAGAGAGTGTGTGTGTGTGTGTGTGTGTGTGTGTGTGTGTGTGTGTGTGTGTGTGTGTGTGTGTGCGCGCGCGCGCGCGCGCGACAGACTTTGCTCATTCTCTTCATGTGTAGATTTGGTGCGCCAGTGGCATGCGACGAGCGACAAGAAAGCGCGGTACAAGCTCAGGTACTTGCTGCCTACTGAGGCCCCTGTAAACTATGGGTTTGGGAGCGCGCTGACGCGTTTTCTATGTGTGTACAGACACCAGCATTTCTTGGACTGGACGTTCGGTCGCTACGCCCTCTACTCGTTCGATCTGGTTACGCACGGCGATAAGGTCGTGGTCGCCCAAGAGTACATCGAGGAAGACGACGTGGTCATCCTCGGCTTCACGACCGGGGAGATCGAGATTTGGTAGGCTCTCTGCTCCACATTGCCCCCCCCCCCCTATACGGCAATGGTCTAATCGACGCTTGGCGCCGACAACCTGCGCAGGGACATTCGAGCGGCCTCCTTGCTCGCAACGCAGCACCTGCCCACCCCAAGGTACGGCGAGCCTCTGGGGACACCACCCGCCCCATGTGACAATTGATGGCGCGATGGTGATGTAATGGCAACTATCTTCTCCTTCTTCGACTACAGCATGTTCAGTTTCCAACCGATCCAGCGGATGCTGATCCGCAAGCATCGCATCGTTGTGGGCCACCCGAATGGGTACACCATTGTCCCTCTCGCACTACCTCGATAGAAACTGCGTCGTCCACTCGTTTGCCTATAACGCGGTTCTTCATCTCGCTCTCTCTCTCTCTCTCTCTCTTACTACTCGCTGTGTGTGGTTCATCTACTGCACGCACTCCAGCGTGGTGGTTTATGAGCTGGCCAGGGACGCTCTGGCGCTCCACATCTACCAGATCCGGATGTTGTGTTTCTTCCACTGTACGGCAGCTGACTCTGCCCCCCCCCCAAAGTTCTATCGGGCGAGCGAGGGCTGACTCAAACCGCCACGCCACAGATTCATACGGGCACAAGCCCCAAGAGCGGATACCCCCATTCACAGAGACATTGGCGTTGGCCGTCTGCTCGGTACTGTTTACACGCACGCAGCGCACGCGCGCACACACATCAAAGTGGTGAAAATTGACTAAATGATGTTGTACTGGTGGTGCAGTCTATGGTGGCATGCCTGCAAAAGGGATCCAAGTACCTTTTCATGTTCAGCGATCAGGTCAACCCCGAAAATGGACAACCGCTGGTCACCCGCGTCCTCCTCGGTACGATGACGGCTGTCGCCATTCACACACGATGCGCGGCACAACGCCGCCTCTGCTGCACCCAACCGGCTGGCTTACTCTCTTGGTGTTTGGGCGCAGGTGGTAATGACGCTAGCGAGGTGCTGTTCCACCTCGACGAGGTGGAGTGGAAGGGACAGCGGAACGTCGCGCGCGTGGTGATGTTCATGAAGAGATCGCGCAATCTGCACGTGTTCCACATGCCCGACCTGGTCTCCCCGCCGGACCATCGCGTCATGTCACTCTCCTTGGTGCCTGGCCTCCACCACCACCACCACCACCACCACCACCACCACCACCACCACCACCACCACCACCACCCATGAGCACACAGTCCTCCAATGCTGTGTCCAGCCAGCGGTGCGGTGGCGCTACAACTTACGCGGTGCTCTCCATAATTTTTTCCGTTTTGGTCTCTTCAGACGGGCATGGACCCACAGCACATCAAGGTGTCGGGCGACACCGTAGCCCTGCTCGGCTTCTCCAGAAGCGTACGCTTGGACCTCTACTTTGAGTAGAAAATTATTTATTCACTCTTTTCGCATTGTGGCTGGCGATGGTGGCGTGTTGATCAGTACATTTACAATTTGAGCAAGCACCACGCGCACACCACGATCCAATCGACTCTGGACAACACCAACTTCAGGTTAGGATCACGCATCACCTCTACCCGCGTTGTTCTCCCTCGTTTTCTGTCTATTTCTCACAACTATGTGGCCACAGGATAGCTTCGGTGTTTGAGAGCAACAAGCTACTGGACATGGCGCGCAGCGGCCACATCGGTACGATATATATCTCGGAAGTCGAACGGATCATCAGCAACCAACAACCACCAATCACCACCAACCATATGGCGCGAACAGCTGGCTAACACCGTCGTTGGTGCAGTGTTGCACGACGTCGCGGAAAATGCGCTCGTGTTGGCGGTGGGTGACTTTGTTGGGGTTCCCGACGCGCAGGGCTTGCTGCTCCGCACCACGCTCGCCAAGGCTCGCTTCTACAAGCGTACGTGCTCGTAGCCGAAGGTCATTCCCTCACCGCATGCGATCACGACTGAGAGAGCTCCCTCCCGCGCCTCCGCTCTTTCCCTCTCCCCACAGCTTCGCGCTTGTTGCTGCTGACCAAGGATGGCATCGTTCGGTTGGTCGACTGCGCGCCGACTGAGGCCGCCATCGCGCGGCAGATCAGGCGCTTCGAACAGAGGCTCCTCCATGCAGCTCAGCGAGGTTCGATCCGTTCGCCAGCTCCACGCCTCTGGCCGTGCACCGACATGCTCGCGTGGTCGTGTGTGTGTGTGTGTGTGTGTGTGTGTGTGTGTGTGTGTGTGTGTGTGTGTGTGTGTTGGCAGGCATAGGCGCAGTGGTCACGATCGACATACCGCAGGTGAGGGACGACTGCACGCTCTTCCTGATCGACCTCCTACGCAAGGCCAAGCGCAAGGTCGACGAGCTGAACGACAGCGCGGCCGGCGGCAAGGTAGGGGCGGCGGTCGCCCACAAGTCCCTCAGCGAAGCTGTGTCGACAGGTAATTCGCTTTCACTCTTCTTGGCCCCCGCCTAAACCAAAGCCACAACATTCGCCACACACAACACATTGTTGTGTTAACCACTCACGCATCTCTACAGCCTTGGAAACGGCGGATAGGGCGCTGGCCTTGATAGGCAAGGCAGTCACCGTCAACACGGTTCACCATCTCTACAAGTGTGGCCCCTCACCTCGTTCAACAGCGTTAGAATGGCCACTGGTCGGTAACTAAACCTGGAACTTGTTTTGCTGGCGCAGCGAGCTGTTGGTGATCAAGGAGGCGGAGCAGAGTATTGCCTCGCTGCAGGGCCGCATCCACGAGCTCGAGTCGTCCCTCCCAACTCAGTGTACGCGACTCCCTCATCTACAGTGAAAACCGGGGGCATCGTGCGCGATTTGTGCAGTGTGTTCATCGAGTTGGTTTGGCAACAGATGAGGACGATCACGAGGAGCGCGGGGGCATCGTGCACAGCGCCAGGCAGTCGAACAGAATCGACGAGCTCTGGCTGGCAGGCGAGCGCGTCAACGAGCTGCAGAGTATGGCGGCAACGGTCCGGCGGCAAGCTGTGGTCGCTTCGGTCATTCTCGGTACTGCTCTCACGCTCGCACGCACGTACATGCACGCACGCACGCTCATCCGGCACCCGAATGGAACTCGCAGACAAGCGCGGCGCCGAGTTGGTCAAAGTGATAGCCGAGCTGAGCGATATCGTGTCGTCTCGCATTGAGACTGCGCTGCTGGACTTCCTCAGCGACTGTGCCAGGTGGAGGACGGCGCATCCGCAGGACGACTGGGACGACACGAACATCATCGACGCGCAGGCCATGGGCAGCATCCTGGAGCGGCAACTGCGCAACTCACAAAAGCACTCTGTACGTCTCGCACAAGCACACACTCGCAAGCGCAGAGGCTGATCGAACTGATTGGCGGGTGGCGACCAGTCGTGGTTTGGACGAAAGCATGTGGTGGGCGAGGTCTGGAGCTTTGAGGTGGCACTGCGTGACGGGCTGGTGGGCTACCAACGCAAGCAGCTGTACCGCAAGCTCAACTACAGCCCCACGGCGCTCGAATCGCTCGAGGACACGCACGACAAGCTGCTCGAGCTCAAGAACTACCACGAGCTCCAGGGCACTTACCGCGGGTTCGTCACGGGCCTCCCTCCACGCCTCCATGAAGGCCGTACAGCAGTCGATGAACCACACACACACACACACACACACACACACACACACACACACACACCACCTGATACACGCACAGGCTTACGCCGACCGACGTGGAGAACCTGGAGAAGGTGATCATGGAAGTGGGCATGCGCTTGGAAGAGCACATCAGCTTCCGATGCTTTGAATGCTGGCAGCAGCTTACACACAACTCCAACTACTCGTCCTCCTTCTCGTACGCAAGGATTTCCTATTTTACAAAATAACAATTTTTATATCGATTTTTATTTCAAATTAATATATTATATTAATAGTATTATCCTTTTTTGTTCAGGGTGTTTTCTTCGGTGGACGACCTGCTCGTGCTGATAGATCGCTGCCGAGCCGTTCTCCCGAGCCGCCGCCCAACCGAGATCGAGCAGTACGTCCAAAAGAGCTCACGGCGTCCAACAGGCCTATGCACTGACCTATCTCCTCCTTTCTCGGTGGCAGGCGGCTCGCAGCTGTCCGTGATGTCGAGAGGTGGATCAACTCCATCGTTGATTTGCCCCTGAGCGTCTACGAAGTGGAGATCAATCTGAAGCGCGCGCAGGAGCTTCAGGCCGGCCTGCCGACCGGTGACTGGCCCTCCTCTCCCTGTCTCTTTTTTTCGTTCTTTGGGCTCAGGCTTTGTCGCTTTCGCTTTCGCTTTCGCTTTCCCTCTCGCTTTAGGGAGTCTGCCCACTAGGACAAGGCTGGAGCAGCAGAAGGAGCTGCTGTCCAACAGCTTGGCGCAAGTTCGGCGCCACGAGCTCGACGTGATCGGCACTGAGATCGATCAGGCCGAGGCGTGGCTCGACCGGCAGCGCAAGCACGTAGAGGCTATGCTTGGCGGCTCGGCGGTCCCCGAACAAACGAGTAAGCCCGCGGAGGGCGTGATGAGCCTGCGCAAGCATCCGGGAACGCCTATTGCCGTCGAGGACCGCATGGAGGAGGAGGAGGCGGACGTTGTCCGTTCCAAAGACCTCCTGCTCGTGGAGGAGGCCATCGAAGCCGTCGTCGACCAGCTCCGCGACCGCATCCGTCATTTCTCCCAGCACAAGGCCAAGTCCATGGTGCCCTCGCCCTCTCTCCCGCACAGCTCTTCTGCAGTGATCTGAAGGAAGGGTTCTCCTGTGCCTGTGCTGCAGGCGTGGTTCAGGCTGGAAGAGAGGACCATGAACAGGATGCACAAGCTGGTCGAAAGCTTGAGGCAGACCATCGTCGACGTTCGCACGCAGGCCTGGACACGTCGCTGCGTAAACGCTCCCTGCTTCAAAGAAAATCAAAAGAAAAGAAAAGAAACTAACCGCATTCATGTGTCCAGGAGCACGCCTGCGAAGTGGTGGGAGCGCTGTCTATCGAAGACCTGCTGGTCCAGTACGACCGATTCACCAACATCCGTCATGGCCCCGACGAGCCCCTGTGGCTGACGGGCGACCTGGCGGAGAGGCTCGACGAGTTCACCAATCGCGTGCTCAAGTCGGCCATCGGCGACAAGTTCGAGGCGACGGCGGTCGAGCGGCTCGCTCGCTTCGCCGAAGCCGTCGACCTCGTCGACCTCGGCCAGGCGCCCGCGGAGCTGGAGGACGCGCGCGAGAGGAAGGCCATGGCCAAGGCCGAGCTGAGCCATCTCGTGGCGCAATACAACACGGGGCTGAGCCAGTTCCTGCTACGCGATAGCACCAAGGACATGGTGGCGCTCATCAACGTGGTACGTAGGTGTCCAAGTTCGTGCGAAAGAGTTCGACAAAGTGGATGTCCCAGCTTTGACCGTCATTGGTCAACGACACTGTGATGTCTACGGCCTTGGCGCGTAACACACGAGCAGGCTCTGAGTGCTGACGGGATGATAGCGGGAGTGACACCCAAGATCAGGGGCATGTTGGCCAATACCCAGGCGTTGCCGCAACTAGACTGGTTCGTCCACTTTGCATCTTTTTCTCATCTAGTTTATTCATTATTTATTTAATTGAAAGTAATTTTTAATGATTATGCGCATAATAACAAATCAATAATCGTCTTCGTTGTTGCCCATAGGTTACGCCTCGTGTCGTGTGAGTGCGCCAAGCTCACGACGAGGCTGTCCGAGCTCCAGCACCTGAGCGAGGCGTCGACCTCGCCCATCGTGCAGCGCGTAGTGGGCTTTGCCCAGGCGGTCAATGACACGGTGGACCAGGTCAACGCCCGTGTCTCGGCGCGGCTCAGCGACGAGCTCCAGAACGTCGCACGGTGGGCCTCCCACATGAATCAGGACGAAGGCGAGGCCCACGCCATGAGCCGCGAAGTCGGCCAACCCAAGGTGGGCCATCGCTCCCCCCCCAAATCCTCTAAATCTCCCTACGCAATGCCGTGAGCTCATCCCTCCGCGACGCAGGCGGACCTGAGCGACGCCTATCAGCACCTGACCGACTTGCGCGAATGGGGAGCCAGAGCCGAGTCCTACGGCTTGGTAGGACTCCTGTTCTCTCTCTCTCTCTCTGTTGTGTGTGTGTGTGTGTGTGTGTGTGTGTGTGTGTGTGTGTGTGTGTGTGTGTGTGTGTGTGTGTGTGTTGTGTGACATGTTGGCTGAGCGCGCCAATGAGCAAGTGCTGCGAATGACTCACGCAGTGCGCTGGGGGCCTCGCTAGGTGGAGCTCGTAATGAGATGCGACCAACTGCGCGAGCAGGTGCTGGATCTGGCCAGAGATCTCTTTGTGGCCTACCTCCGGGTGCTCGAAGACAAGTACTCCGCCCCAGTCACCCACCGGTGTCATCCAACAACTGATCACGACACACACGACACACACACGACACTCACGACACCTACGACGCACGACAGAGCTGCCCACGTGCAAACCCGTTACGGCCTCGAAAGACTGAAGATGCGAGCGAACGACCGCCATGAACAGTACATAATCAACTGTTGGTAATAGGCCCTGTTCTTTTTTGTTTGTTGGACTCTCATCTACTCTTTTATATCCATTTTCAATATTTTAATTTAAAAAATAATGATAATAATAATGCTTGTATTTCTGACCCTACCGTCTTAGTCAAAGCGCGGAGAGCAGCCTCCACCTCAAAGTCAAGCAATTGCAAAGCGCACTGGACGCGTTGATTGAGGAGCGCGTGGCCAAGTCGAGGATCGACGCCATGGTACGTTCTTGATCAACGTCAATCCCTAGCTCCCTCGCCCGCAAAGTGGGACACTCACCGGCGCCTGCCATGTGGGCACACAGAGCGTCCACGTCGCAGACATGCTGGCGAATCCCGACAAATACGAGCCGACCGATTACATCAAGTGCGTCGCCTGCAATCTTACTGCTCACACATCATGCGCGCGCACACACACAAACACACACACACACACACACACACACACACACACACACACACACACACACACACACACACACACACACACACACACACACACACCACACCTTTGGGGCCACGCCTGACTCTGACCACCTCGCCTTACTTACCGCTCGAAGGCTCTATCACGAGATCACGGGCCTCTTGACCAATACTGCGAAGCCCCAGAGCGACAGCGACAGAGCGCTGTTGGTGGACCTCCGGGTAGCGCTCCGCTTTTTTTGGGGGGGGGGTAAATCGCTCGCGTACCTTGACAGACTCGCGCCACCACCAGGCCCAGATCAGCGATATGGCGATGATGCTCTACGAGATGCTGCTCGACGACCTGTCGTATGAGGACGATGAGGCAAAGAAGACTCGGTCCCAAGTACGCGCACCCTTTCCCCGGTGCTGCCACGCTGAGGCTTTGCTTCAACGTGACCCAACGGCGCCTTGTGAACAACAACAAACAACACACAACAACACACAACAACAGCAACAGCAGCATCAGCTTCCACAACAGGTGGCGGACATCAAGACGGCGGTGGCGAGGATCTCTGATTGGTGTGCCGCTCGCAGCCGTTCAACCACCAGTACGCGTCGTCGTAAATTCTTGCCTGTGTTGACCATGCCACACACTGCCGTCCACTCAAACAACACAAACACATTTATTACACGACACAACACATTGACACACTCACGCACACAGTTACGGTTGACGAACAGATGGAGCGCCTCAACGGACTGCGCGAAAAACTGGGTACCCAAACACGCTGTAGCGTGTGGCGTTGTCACTATCTTGACTGACCACTTGAACAACGCACCGGGCACAGAACCATACTGTCACGAGGCGGCCTACCTGGAGCTGGCACAAACGATTCACGAGCTCGAGGCCACGCTGTGCGGCTGGGTCGAAAGCGGTGCACAGACGCACATCAACGACATCGACATAGCCGACGACCTCGAGTTCTACGACGCACCACTCGCAGAGGACGGCGCGGAGGTGGGCCGAGATGACGACGACGGCCTGGACGACATGGAAGAAAGTGAGGGCGAAGCCGGAGATGATGACGATGCCTTTGGCGATGACTAGGAATTCCTTCAGCCTCACCCCGCGCACGTCGCCATCACCAATCAGTTGCCACCACCACCTCTACGTTTCGGGGTTATTATAATAAATGTTGGTATTTAATTTTATATATTATATAATATAATATTTAGTTTTCCATTTTTTGTTGTGAAGATGAGCAAGAAGGGGGTGGAGCGATTGCTGCCGATTTACGGGGGAAGCGGCGCACCCCAAGCTTTCCCCCAAGTCGTAGGCATGCCACCACGCGGCCACGGAGCGTGCGTCGCTGGTGCGTTGTATGGCGTGGGCGACAACAGCACAACCAAACAGCTCCGCAACGCATTCGATGCGCGGGCGTTTGCGCTGTTCGAGGGCACCTATCACAACCTCCTCGCTCTCTACTCCTCCACCGCCCGCCACCTTGAGCGGCGAGCTGTCGCCCACGTCCTGCACAAGTTGAGCTCCGGTAGCGGCCCGGGTCAAGAAACGGTAAAGCTTCAGCTGAAGCTCACACTGCCCAAAGCCAAAGTGGCTGAGCGGGAGGGAGGTTTTTTTTTGGGGGGGGGGGGCAGTGGCGTGAGGCGTATCTCGAGCACAAGCGCCTACTTCAGGACCGCGCGTGGCAGCTGGACCGGCTGATGGTGGCCGTCGACGCCGAAGGCAGGCGCACCCCGGACCTCGCGCGTAGCCCTGTCCAGGCCGAGGGTTCGCCCATGGCCCGAGTCGTGCGCGATGCCCTGCAGCGAGCCAGCGTCGGTACACTCCCAAACAATAAATAAAATAAAATAAAATAAAATAAAATAAAATAAAATAAAATAAAATAAAATAAAATATCGCCAAGCAAAGAGCAAAGCAGCTCATTCTGGTTGCGTTGAAAGACAGGCTCGCGGCTGAGCCCTTTGACGGAGCGTTGCTGGGATCGCACTCGTATATGGCGCTGAAGAGTGCAGCGCAATACGAGATCAAAGGCGTCCCTATTGCACAGCTGGGCGGTCAGGTGATCAAAGTCAGATACAACGTGTTCCCGCCCACCAGGTTTCCCACTGCACCAGCCTCACACTGTTTAATTTCCTCACGGTTCCTTTCATTCACTCATCGGTGGCCTATCCGGAACAGAAAAGACTACTTGACCTTGTTCGCCAATGCACTGCAGCAGGGAAGCCCCCATAACCTTACGCCTAACGACATGCGACAATGCCTCGAGATAGGAACTGGGACAGGCGTGCTGAGCTTCATTCTGAGTACTACCACCTACGCTTTTCATTTTTTTTAATAATTCTATTTTGTGTACTTGGGAAAATACTGACCGTTTACACAGACGCGTATGGCGCGCAGAGAGTGACAGGCATCGACGTCAACGAGGAAGCGGTTATCAACGCCAAGGAGAATCGAGCTCTCCTCGGAAAGAACGAGACCGAGGTTGACTTTTTACAGGCCGACCTGTTCCCGGCTGGCGCGGCCAAGTACGACCTGTTGGTGTGCAACCCGCCATGGCTCCCCATGCCGCTGTCCCAGCCGGGCCAGGCCGGCGGACCGCCGCACAACGCAGCCACGGGCGGTCTCATGGGCGGCGTGCTCGACCGAAGCGGCGACATGCTCCCCGCGCTGTTTGGCGGCCTCGCGGAGCGGCTGTCGTCGCGCGGAAGGCTCTGGCTCGTCTACTCGGACATCGCGGTCCGGCTGGGCCTCCGCGACCCGGCCTGGCTCGCGCGGCTCTGTGACGCCCACGGCGCGTGCGCGTCCAGACCAGCGTGCCCGCCCGCGTGCGCCTCCACCCGCACGACCCGTTCCACGAGCTCAAGAGGGCTGAAGTGCTCACCCTGTACGAGATCGTGCCCAAGCACTAACCGTTGATTTGAAAGACAAATGGCGTATTTCTCTTTCTCTATTCACATTACGTTGGTGCCCATCATGAGCCAATCGGTGGGCCTGGCTCACTCCTCCTCGCTCATCATGGCTTCTTGGTCGTCGTTGTCGTTGTCTTGGTAGTCTTCGTCGTCGTCATTGTTTTCGTTGCCGGCTTCCTCGTCATCGAAGTAGAGGTCAACGTCGACCTCATCTTCGACCCGCGCGCACAGCTTGCCGTCGAGCTCGTGCATGGCCTGGGCCAGCTGCAGGTAGCCCTCCTCATGGCAGTACCGCTCTGTTGTCACCACCGCATTCCTTCAAACCTCCATACACACACACATCTCTCTCTCTCTCACACACACACACCACACACGTGATTGTGGTTGAGTTTTACCGAGTTTGGTGCGCAGTTGGTTGAGGCGCTCGATCTGATCAGAAGCTGACACTGCCACGCGAGAATGGGGCGAGTGAGGTTGATGACGTAGCTGTGAAGGGAGGGAGGGAGGGGGGCACGACACGGCCGTACCAGCGCTGGGCAGGTAGCTGCGACCGGTTCGGCACCAGTTGGCGATCCCCGCCACGGCAGCTTCGATCTCCGCCAGCTGTTTCATCACCTCCTGTCCACACGTGAGGCACGGGGTTAGCCACTTTTTGGTTGGGGCGTGAGAGAGGGTGGGCACACATACGCCAGCCCACCAAACGGTGTGATTCTTGTCGACGTTGACGAGGGACACGGCGTCCTCGAGCGGCGTCCGATAGGCGGCCAGCGTCCACACGCCCAGCCGCTCCTGCGATCGACCGCGGGGGGGAGGCGAGCCTGAGCCAAGGCGCCAGCCACGGGGAGCGCTGGGGGGAGGGAGGGCACCTGGAGATCGACCAGCTGGGCCTTGATTGGGTCGTCGAGCGGCGGCTTGCTGTGCTCGAGCAGCCCCTTGAGCTCGCGGTGGACCCTGTCGCGGGACACACACGGCGCGGGAGTCAAGGCCAGCGTTCAACCACCGCCGATGCGTCCAAGCGTTCGGGGGGCGTACTGGGCAAAGTCACGCAGAGAGAAGTGCTCGGGCTCCAGCAACACATGCTCGGCTCGTTGTTGCTGGCCACACGCGAGTAAGATTGGGAGAATAACTCGGGTCTTGTGTGTGTGTGTGTGTGTGTGTGTGTGTGTGTGTGTGTGTGTGTGTGTGTGTGTGTGTGTGTGTGTGTGTTGTACAAAGAAGTCCACTCTTGCACGGCTGATGCGTTCGTCGATCGCCGTCTTCAGCTTGCCCAGCGATTGATTCACCTCATCGTTGCAACACAGGCTGTCCAGCGAACGCACATCCCACATCATAGCCCTGAACCCTCCCGCACGTGTTATCATTCCAAACATATCAAGTTACACACACACACACACACACACACACACACACACACACACACACACACACACACACACACACACACACACACACACACACAGTCCACGTACCGACAGTTGCGGGCGTGCTCGGCGTGCATCTCTTTGACGCGGCGGTGCAGCCTCTCGAGTGCGTATCGCGTCGGCGCATTGGCTGCCCTATTGGTGAGTGTGCACGTCAGAACACCGTGTGTGTGTGTGTGTGTGTGTGTGTGTGTGTGTGTGTGTGTGTGTGTGTGTGTGTGTGTGTGTGTTACTTGTGCTCGAGGGCGGCGAGGCAGGCCAAGAAGTGCGCTCTGGCCACCTCCTGCAGTTTGTCATGCCAGCGGGCGCCGCTCGACGCGATCTGGTTGTCCTGCTCTCGACCGACGACGACGGCCCCCACAATTGTTGAGTTCGAGCCACGCCGACGGTAGCGCCGACGCGACACTCCGCTGTCGAGAGGGAGGAGGGGCTTACCAGGTTATGGGCCGTGACGGTGAGCAAGCCTTGCCGCAGGACCGCCAGCTGCTGGTAGGCGGTTCGCAGGTCGGCCTGCGATACAGATCGAGTGTCAGCACACGTCGCGATCATCGCCAGCCAAAGAGAGAGAGAGAGAGAGAGAGATCGTGACCTTGGGCTGATGGGCGGTTGCTGTTGGTGGGCTTCCCCGCTCGGCGAGTCGCTCGAGCTGTGCCGAGGCCCACTCGGCCACGGCGTCGAACTTGCCGACAAGTCGAGCCGACAGGTCGGCTCTGATCTGGCCGATGGTCTCGCGGAGCAGCTGCGCAAACGCCTCCACGCGCCGCACGACGTCCAAACGGGAGCGAGACGCGTGCTGGAGCTCGCCGAGCATGGCGATGATTCTCTCGCACTCCAGCAATACAATGCGTAACCTGCATCACACGCGTTTTATGAGTTAACTGTTTTTCAAAACTTTTTTTGTTAAATAATTAACTAGATAAAAAACAATTGAAAAAATAAATGAAGTATTCTGTGTAAAAAAAAATGAATTAAAAAATGAAAAACATTTTGCACCACTCGATTGGTTGTGTGCTGGAATGGTGGCTTGTAATCTTGGGCCTGGCGCTGCTGATGATGTCATCGGCTTTGAGCGCCTGCAGACGACACAAAGAATGACGCTCAGTGTTTCTGGCCGTGCTGGTGAACGCGCATGAGCATCGGCGTGTACCAACTGGATGAGCGACACCGCCTCCTTGCTGGGCAGCTGGAGTTCGCCGGGCATCGTCTGGTGCAGCTGCGCCAGCCGGTCCAGCTCCGCTCTGGCCGCTTCCTTCCGCGCGAGACACGTCGCCTGCTCCTCGCTCGGTTCTGGCGCCCCGGCAAACGTGTCGACAAGATTGGCGGCCTCGGCGAACCGAGCGAGCAGCTCGGCAGCCTCTGCCTCGAACTTGTCGGCGACGGCCGACTTGAGCACGCGGTCGGCAAAGTCGTCGAGCCGCTCCACGAGGTCGCGCGTGAGCCACATGGCCACGTCGCTGCTGCGGTGTGCGTCGGCGAAGCGGTCGTACTGGACCAGCAGGTCGGCGAGGGTCAGCGCCCCCGCCACCTGGTCGATGCGCTCCTGTCCGCGAAACAAAGGTGAGGCCACACACACACACCACCACTTACCACCACCACCTACCACCACCACCTACCACCACCACCACCACCACCTGACCACCACCACCACCTGACCACCACCTACCACCACCACCACCACCACCACCACCACCACCACCACCACCACCACCACCACGTACGATGCGTCGACTCCACAATCGCGTGCGAATGTCGACCACGGCCTCCTTCAGGCGGTGGGTCACCTCGCCCACTCGCAGCCAGTCCGCCGTGCCCCTCACCGCGAGCTCGAGGAACCACGCCTGCTCCCCCCCACCGCGCGGCACACAGAGTCGACGGCGTCACCCAACCGAGGCTTGCGCAGACCCAAGCGCGATCCCGGGGCCACGGGGTATACCCGTGAGCGAGCCTTGTGGTGGTCCAGGCTCTGTATCCGTTCGAAGATCTGGTTGACGGTGGCCTCGATCGCATCTTCATCGTCGTCGGTGGCCTCGCCGAGGTAACGATCGATGACGTTCCGCCGGGTGAGGACGAGCCACGCGTCGGCGTTGTCGGCCTCCTCGCGGATCGCGTCCATCTCGTGGTGCCGGGCCTGCGCCAGGCCGTCGGTCAGTGCCTGCAGCCCCGCGTCGAGCCTGGCCCTGGTCGGTAAGCCCTCTGTTTGCAGTGTCAGGCAGTTACACTGTGCGTGAGTGTGGAATGACGAGAATGCATGGGCGCGGGCAGGCAGCTCGAGCGTTGGTTTACCGGGCAGGCGCTGTTGGAGTCGCCGAGCGCGCTCCAGGTTGGCCTCGACCTCTTGGACGGTAAGCGGGAGTTGACCGTTCATGCCCATGACCCACTTCTCCGCATCGCGAATCGCGGCGAGGCGGCTGCAACACACACACACACACACACACACACACACACACACACACACACACACACACACACACACACACACACACACACACACACATCACACACAGTAATGACAGAACATCAGTGGAAGGCGACCGAAATAATCCTAGTCGATAGGAGCGGCGCCACCTTTGGATGTCGGTCGGTTCCTGGAAGCTTTGGGCCAGGTATCGCTCCATCAGGTTGAGCAGGGGCTCCACCGCTTCCAGAACGCTGATTTGGGGGGGCACGCGTGACGTCAGCGCCAGCCAGCTACCAGAACAGAGGCTCGCGTATTCTTCGCATACCGCACGGCCGACGAGCACTCGGGGTCGTGCGTGAGTCGCTTCCAGCATTCTTTGGCGCGGACCTCGAAGAAGTCGTGCAAGCGAAGGCCCACCTCCTCGATGATCCTCCGCAGAGTCGCCCCATCGACGCGCCTGGCCCAGAGAGGGAGTTAGTTGGTCAATGGCCGTGGCTCGGCGAAGCATCGAAAGCAGTGGGAGAGGGGGGGAGTCCACGCTACCCGCCAAAGGTGTGCTGTTGGTCCTGGTGGCCCTTGAGCACGGTCCATTTGTAGAAGGTGGCCTCGAGGGTAACGAGCACGGTCGGGTCGTACCCCACGGCGAGGCACGTCTGTCTGTACAGTTCGGCGCGCAGCTTGTCGTCGACACTCTCCAGAGCGTCTTTGACGTGCGCTTGCTTGAACCACGACTGGATACATCACCATGCCACATATCAGCCCGCAAAATGCGTTGCGTTGCGTTGTCTTGTCTTGTCTGGTCTTGCGTTGCGTTGCATGCAGAATACCTGGTAGAGTTGGACGTTGCGCAGCTGATGTTTCAGAATCATACCGATAGTTTGCGCGTTCTCGAGCGTCGCTTCGGTCCACCGTTGCCCCGCCGGCACATCCAGACACTTTGCGCTCACGCTCGCCAGGCCCAGCAGCGCCGTTGCGATCGCCATCGTGACGCGGCCATGCAGCATAATGTCCGCGGTCATCAACTCTGTGGCCACAGCACAGCGGTGTGCCGTGTCAAGGTTGTGCTCAACAAACCACCTAAAGGCGACGTCGAAGAGGCACCTTGCATCGAGGAATCAAGCACATGCGGCCTGCTGGACAAGCCCACCATCGCCAGGTTTGATAGGCCCTGATTTATGCGGTGCAGATGGTCACCAGCCTGCCACAGCCTATCCACCCTGTGCGACCGGTCGGCGATGTGCTCTGTGCCCGCGTGGTCGACAGCATCGCCATCGCCTATACGGCACGTTCCGGGGCAGGTTAGCATTGACGTGGCTCGCGAGACTCAGAGGCAGACAGCCACGCACGCTTCACGATGCACGCGATGTCGCGCACTTGAGCGCACATAGCCGTGATCTCCTCGTCTACCGTCTTAATCGTCGACAACTCCCTGCACCAAATGGCACAGTTAACCGTCGATTCGTCGACGATCGCTAAGATGACGGCCGAGCGGTGTTAACTCACCTGTAGAGCTTGTGAACGGTCACGACGCTGGCGTTCTTGCTGATGAGAGCCAAGGCCCTGTCGGCTGTCGCGATGGCTGGACCAAGCGGTGGAATGATTGGCACGCAGTGAGTCATGACACGCAGCAAGGCCCTGGCGAGGAGGAGCTGGCACCTGCGGTCACAATGGGAGCGACAGACTGGTTGGCCTCAGGCATTCCTTCGGTAGTGCGCACGGTCGTGCTCGGGTCCAGCGCGTGGACGTCGCGCTTGGCCTTGCGCAGGAGGTCAAGCAGAAACACTGTGCAGTCGTCCTCCACCTGGGGCGCGTCGTGGAGCACCGGCGCGGCTGCGCCTACACCTGCGGGACAGAACAAGCGAGATAGGAGTGAAAGTTGTGTGTGAGCAAGCCGCCGCGGGCGACGGTCATGGCCTGGCTGTACTCGACAGTCGTTGTGCGAAGCGTTCCGCCTGGTCGGCGACGGCGGCGTTCGACGGCGCGCAGTCCACCAACCGAACGACGCCTTCCGGGCTCAGCAACAGCAAGCGCGCTGCGGTGATTGCGCGCGGGATCAGTTGTGGCAAGATCGAGACCGAGACGGGGGACAGGTGGGGTGAGGCGGTCGTACACCGGTAGATGCGAGCCTGTTGGTAAGTGGGCACGCGTGGCCATCCGGAGAGCGGGTTATGGGTGCTGTCAAAGTCGTCCACACTCAGGACGGGCTTCGTGTTGCCTGTGCACGTGTACATTCCTAGGCAGCACAAACACGAGGGGGACAAGAACCGGTTCAACCTCGGAGACTTGGTAACCTTTCCTATATGAGCGAGGCACGCATGCGTACTGATGAGACCGTCGCTGTACATGTACAGCAGCTTGTCACCGTCAAAGAACCAGGCCATCCTGAACACGACAGAACGCCGTTGCGTCACATCAGATACGCAAGTAAGTGCCTTGAAAAGACAGAGCTGTGAGGAGGATGGAGGAGTCAACTTACATCGTCAGCTGTGCGTGGGCATCCATTGAACAGAAGGTCTTGATACCAGTCGCCACGCCGGTACGAGTGTTGAAGCGAACGCTGATCTGTGGTTTCCCAATCAATCACCGCCTACTCCATCAACCACCCCACCACCAATACGGAGGACGCACAACGGAGTCTCCAGTCAGGGCTATGGCCGCCGCAGACCCCTTCAGTTCCACAGCCTGAACCATCTTGTGCTGATGAGCGTGGACACCGGTCAGTGTTCGCCGACGTTCAACACAGATACGCAGAGCGGGGGAGAGGAGGTGGCGGTAGTACGATGGAGAGGTCGATGATGAGACGCTCGGGCTCGGCGAACATGTCGTACAGGTGGTACACGTGCAGCCGCCTCGTGTTCTTCACGAACATCGCCAATCGCACGACGTCCCGCTGTCCCTTCCATTCCACCTTGTCCAGGAGCAGCAGTATCTTCTCGGGGTTGATTCCCTCTTTGGCGCGCGCGTCACGGTGAGAAGAGTGTCCCGAAAGCAAGCGCTGCGCAGCGAACGTACCGAGAGGTATGCGTGTGGCCTTGACCTCGCTGGTGTACTGGTTGGTCTGCTCGTTGAACAAGAACAGAAACCGGGAATCGTCGTGCAGACACGCCACGGTCGACTGTCGCAACAGTCGGGCGTGAGAGGCGCAACACAAGACAAAGCGTGGCTAGACGCGCAACCGCAGAGGTACCGAGCAGGAGGCAATAGCGAGTGTAGCGGTCGTTTGAGGCATTGCTTCGGTGCTCGTGTAGCCCAACGTGTCTGTTCGGAGTGATAAGGGTGAGCTCGGTGGAGCCTTGCCGGCTGAGAGGTGACATGATCGACGGGGCGGCATACAGGGAAAGTAGGCCGAGACTTTGACTCCGCAGGGCCTGCCGACCGCGTTCCTCGTGATCTTGTGCACTGCCACGCTGGAGATTGCGCGCCAGTGGAGCCAGTGAGGTCCCGGCTCGATACAGACGCAGAACCACGCCAAAGTCAAAGTCAGAGCCATGAACGGAGGAGGGTACCCGTGGTTGTATCCTGCAATGATCTTGTACTTTCGTATCTGCACCTTCTGTATCTTGATGTTGTCAAATCTCATCCTGTGGCAACGTCGCCGTTAGCGGCCAAGATCCAGCGGTTGCGCGGCGCAGCGCGTGCTTTGACGTACGTGGTCCCAGTGAGGTTGTGCTTTAAGAGCAAGATTCTATTGGTCATGTCCCTGCTCCAATGATCATCATCAGTCCCGTTTTGCTTCTCACAAGGGAACGGCTCGCACACGCACCAAATCCTGACGTCGTGGTCGACGGCGCCACGCTTGACGCACAGGATGACCACGTTGTCGCGCTCGATGTATTCCATGGCATCTACCACCGCCTCGTGGTCGTGTTTGAGTGACTGCAGAGTGTAGCGGCCAAACATCCAGTCGCCCAGGTGCGTGTGCCTGATCAAAGACAAGTACACGGGCTCTGGTCATGAAGTGTCCAGGACAGGTGCAGTGCAAGGTTCACATACGACGACGGCGTTTACCTGAGCTTGTAGCGCTCCTTCTTGTCGTTTGTGGCGCGCCACCTGGACACCCAATCTGATGGACGACCACATGTCTGTCAATTCCTGAAGAATGCTCACTCCTGTTTGTGGAGACACAAGAGGGGAGTCGCTGACCAGAGCCATTCCGCACAGACTCTGGGAGCCACGCTGCGCCGTCTCCCCAACGGCGTGAGGCGAGCGTGCTCCAGACGTAGGGCTCCTGACCGACGACGACTGTGTTTAGCGAGCGGCACAGAGCGGAAAGCGGAGAGGTAGGCGCACCTTGGTGAGGGCGAGCATCGCGTGACTGACGAGGCTGCACGCGCACACATCGCGATGCGACAACCACGACAGGACGAGTACCTGCCCGCGCGCCCAAAGGTGCACCAACAGATTTAATGAAGCACAAAACGCTCCGCTAATAATACCTTCAATTCTTCGGGCAGTCGCTCCCAGAGAGCGAACGTGGTTACGTGCGCGCTAGTGGGGGCAATCCGGGGTTTCTTCGCGGGAGAAGGGCAGCGTGCGTCTTCTTGCTCCTCCTTTCCGACAAAGACCTTGAAATGGGCGGTCGGCCTGGCGTTACTGTCGTGACCGAGGGAGTATTGGGTCTGTACTCCCTCGGGTTGGGTCCTCTGCGCGAGCGCTTCGTGACCACAAACGCTGCACACATGAGCATCGAGCCCGTTTACAAAGGTGCACACGTCGCACACCCAGCAGTTGAAGCCCTCCCACGCCACCTCTTGCTTGCTCTCCTGCATTACGGGCCGACGAAGCACAGAAAAAGACTCATTTCGAGCATCTTTTCCCTTTTTTTTCCACAGATATTTCTACATTTTCCTTGTTTTTTTCTTCCAGCCAGAACGCGTGGGGAGGGCACCACGTTCCGCCGAACACCAAGGCATTTTCTGCAACTTTCGTTCTTGGCCAGAGCGCATGAGGAGGAGATATGGTCCACCAGAAAGCGCCAACGAAGGCGGCATAGGCACGGAAGGCTGCTCGCAGCGCAAGTCCACTCAGCAAAATCGAACTATTTCACGCACACTGAATCTCGCCACCTCTTGCGACTGCCGTCGACTCGCCAGTTTGTTGGTCGTGCTGCTCTCCATCGTTGCATATTCTCACTTCATCGCACTCAGCTTCAGCATGCAGGTTCTCTCCGCTGCCCTTGCCCAGTTAGCATTCTATATCCACCTGACTTCGTGTAGGACGAAGCACTTGTGCAGTTGCGGCGGCTGCAGCGGGGCCTGCGCCTCGACGACCCCATTTCGGATGACCTCGGGTGGCGTCTGCCGCCAGCAAACGTGACAGTCATGAGCTACAACCTGCGCGGGTGCCACCTCGACCTGGTGGTCAACACGTGGTGGCACCACAGGCGCGAGGTGCTGGCGTCCACCATCCTCAAGTATCAGCCCACCATCATCGGCACACAGGAGGGCCTCCGCATACAGCTGCTGGACCTCATGTCCCAGCTGCCGCAGTCGTGGCGCCTCTTTGGCTGTAGCCGCCGCGGGGCCGAGTACGTGCTACACGTTCCAAAGAAAGCGCCAAGTGTTCGCCGCTACTCACGCCTGGGGGCCTCCGCAGGTCGGAAGAGGACGACGAGCACTCTGCCATTCTCTACAACTCTGACGAAGTGGAGTTCATCAAAGGTACGAGTAGCGGTATCACGGCTTGAAGCAGGCGAGAGCACTGTGGCCGCGGCTTCTGCCCTCGCTGACTTGGTCGTCAGGCGGCGACTTCTGGCTCTCCCCCACTCCGGAGGTGCCCGGGAGCAGCGCCTGGGGCTCGGCCTTTCCTCGCATGGCCACATGGGCGGTAAGCTCCTCTCCTCTCCTCTCCTCTCCTCTCCACTCCTCTCCTCTTCTCCCTCTCGCCCAAGGAGCGCTCACTCTCGAGACAGAAATTCACACAGCGGTCCACTGGCCACCCGTTCTACCTGGTCAACACCCACATGGATCACGTCTCGGAGAAGGCCCGGGTAGAGGGTACGCGTCTTGCTGGGCCAGCGCTGGTGGCCACGGGAGGCCACGACGGGGAGAGATGGAGAGAGAGCCTCACTCTCTTTGGGGGGGGGCACCGTGGTGAAGGGGCCAAGGTGCTGCTCAACACGATCAGGAAGCTGAGAAGGAAGAACCGGGCGGTGATCGTGACGGGCGACTTCAACGCCGCCCCCGGCCAGGGATCCTACCAAGTGCTGCGCAACGGTACGAGATGTGATCGAGCGCAGCGTGGGGTGCCACGTCTCACATGGAAGAGGGAGTCACTCACTCACTCTCTCTCTCTCTCTGTCTCTTTTCTCGTGACCGACAGGGGGCTTTGAAGACGCGTGGAGCACGTGCAACAAACAGGGCACGATCCTGCATCGAACGCACACGACGTTTCACAATTACCTGGGCACCAAGCTCGAGGCGTGGTACTGGAACATGGCCCTCTACGCCGGTGCGCCATCTTGCCCCATCTGCCTACTGTCGATGTTGCTGCTGCTGCTGCGGTTGGTGTTGTTGTGATATGTGCGCGTGCTAACGTGAGCGTGTGCGTCGCGTCGGGCGCAAGGCTTTCGCTGGCACGCTGGGCGGTTTCCCCACTTTGGCAGGTATCACATCGACTGGATTCTCTACATGAACGGCAACCACCACCATCACCACCACGTGAACGACCAGCGGCCACACACAAACGGCCGCGGGAGAACAGCCGGCGAGAAGGACCGCGACGAGGAGCCCGCCGCTGCGATCGTCGTCGATTGCGACGTCGAGCGCCAGCTGCGGCCGCGTGACGACGTGCCGCCGTCGACCACGGTCGAGCCGCTGTGCGCCATGGTCTGCACCGACGCGACTCCCTACGGCCAGTACCCGTCCGACCACTACGCCCTCCTCGCAGTCTTTCGGCTCGCCTACCACCCGACCAAGGGCCTGCCCGTCGAGATCGATGTAGGGCCAGAAGATGATGAAGATGAAGATGAAGAGGAGGAAAAGGAAGGAGAAGGAGAGGGCGGCAAATCAGAGTTTCTGAATGACGATGTTAGCCAACGAGCAGACTAAAGAGTTACACTCTTGCGTAGTTATCCTACGGTTATGTAATGCGAACGTGGGCGAAAACAAACGTCAAAGACACAGAACGCGAAAGAAAAGAAATTTACAAATAAAAGATAGACAATTTGGATATATTTAGCTAAATAGGATGGAGACCAGCACGTCGGACAAGTCGTTGGAGCGACTTCTCAATGAGGGCAAGCGCTATGCAGACAAGGCCAAATGCCGTCAGACCTCAGTAGGGCACCAACTACTTGCGGCTCTGTAGAGTTAGTGATTTGATACAAGATGCTGATGCTGCACCTATCCATCCGTGGCAGGGGTTCGAAGCAGATTGTGTGGAAGGCGATCCATACCACTGGCATGTGCGTGCTCCCCCACCCGGGCTCTGCTCTCTTCATGATTTGCTGCTGACGTGGCACTCGGTGCAGGTGAAGATCTTCGACTTCTTCGGCGGCAGCACCGTCGCCCAAGACCTGGCCGTCATGAGCGAACAACATGGCGTGGTACCACGCCCTTGCCCTCCTCAACAAAGACATCCATCCTTCTCTCACACCTTTGCCGCAGGACCATTTCCTGGTGTCCTTCCAGTTCACGACCGACTACCCGCTGAAGCCACCCACCGTCCGCCTGCTGTACGTCTCTAGTACTGGCTGGTCCAGTCAGCAGCAGGGCCTCCTCACAGGGTGGCGGCCCGCCTCTCCCCCACACAACAGATACCCGCGCGTCGTGCCCAGGACGACTGGCGGCATCGTGTCCACGGGCGGGACGGTCCAGCTGAACCTCTTCTCGTACCAAGAGTGGAGCCCAAGTGCGTAGCAACTGCGCCCACGTTGAGAGAGCCGTAGTCTGATTGACCCGTGTGTGTGTGTCGTAGTCAACACTTTGGCTTCGATCGTAACGCACCTGAAGAACAAGCTCGTCGAGGCGAACGCTCGCATCTACGTGGCCAACCCGCTCCCCTACACCGACGAAGAGGCCATTTCCGCGATGACCAGGTCCCACCCTCCTGCGTTTCCGTCAAGTTCTTCCATTAACACATGCATGCGCCTTGTGTGTGTGTGTGTGTGTGTGTGTGTGTGGCGACGTAGCTTCTATACCACGTATGTGTGCAACACGCCGGCCTTCATAGGGCGACCTGAACTCAACTACGGCGGCAAGAGTACGCTCACTCCACTTCAATCAATCAGTGGGCCTCCCATGGGCCCTTGCCGACGCTCTCAACGCCACGCTCACGCCGCGTGGGGCATGCATGCGTTGGTTGGGACCAGTCCTGTTGCCCGCCTCTGCCCTGCAGGAGATCGTGAGCAAGGACGTGGCGGGCAAGCGGTTCCTTTCCGACTCGCCGCTCGTGTTTGAGCTCTCGAATCCGGCCAACGGCAAGAGGACCTATGCCGGTGCGCCTCCGCCAGACCTCCTGCTTTCGGGAGGAGGCTCGGTTGGTTGCTGATCTACTAACCCAACAATGCTTGAATGCGGGCCGGCCAGGCGTTATGGAGTTCCTGGCGGACGAGGGCCATGCCAACGCGCCCTTCTGGCTCATGCAGCACCTCGAACTCAACGAGGTAATATTATTATTCGTGTTAATACTTATTTGTATAAATACTAATTAGTATTAATTTCTTTATTTTATAATTACACTGTTTGCTTGGTTCAGGGCGACGACGTAAACTTGAGATTGGTCACACTGCCCAAGGGCACCTTCGTCAAGTTCAAGGCCCACGACTCCCACTTCTTTGTTCGCTACCCCGATCCTAAGCCCATGTACTTTACGCCGCCGCCCCCGTTCACGCCGTGTGAGTTTTCACACACGGGCTCGCTCTTGCGTTCTGATCTTTCGTTTCGAAACAGTTTCGAAACTGTGCTTCGAAACTTTGCCGCACTTAGCCAAGGCGACCACATCGACATCACGTTTGACGACACCAGCTATCACTTTGAGGTATCACGACCACATCACCACACGTTCGCGTGCACAAACCACACACACAACAACAACAACAATGCTGCAGCGTTGATCGGTTCGCAAGTTGACTTTGGAGCGGCGGTCAGGTGCTGGAGACGCAACCGCACACGGCGATCGACATCAACAACGTGGACATCGAGGTCGAGTTCCAGCGAACGCTCACCGAAGAGGAGCAGCTGCGTGAGGTCGCACGGATCAAGAGGGAGCGCGAGGGCGCGGCGGAGGAGGCCGAGAGCAGGGACAAGGACAAGGGCAAGGAGAGGGAGCAGGCGGGGCGGCGGTTGGACGAGCAGACCGAGGACGAGGCGATGCAAGCGGACACCTTCCTCTGCAAGAACTGGTACCTGGTCGCCTCCTCTCCTGGGCTAGTGGGCGTTCTTTCTCATCGCAGCTTTGCTTGCATGATCTTGTACGCACAGCCAGAGGAGAGTGCCAACCGCTGCGTTCACCATGCACTCAGCCTTCTGCGAGGTAAGCACACACACACACACACACACACACACACACACACACACACACACACACACACACACAATGGGCTAAGATCATATGGTTGTGTGCGTATGTGCGTGTGCGGTCGATCAGAGGAACAACGTGTGTTGTATGAAGTGTGGTCGAGCGGTCAAGGTCTCGGAGAAGGAAAAGCACGACCAGGAATTCCATGCACAGGTGAGAACCCGATAACCCCCCCCCCCCGCGGGCCCTGTGCCGTGTCGCGCTGCGTTGGCGCTCACGCGCAACATGTCCTCCTGTGATCACAGGTCGAGTGCGGGGAGTGTGGAGCCGTTATGGAGATGACCGAGCTCGGAGCCCATCTGGAAAAGTACACTGCCCTTGATCCGTTTCCAATGCTAGCATCACACACACACACTTCTCTCTTTCTCTCTCTCTTCTTCCTTCACTCTGCGATCTTGAGAGCCTCAAACGTGTATTTTCCTCCTCCTGCGTTCAACAGCTACTGTCCGCAGCGAAGCGTGCCCTGCCATTACTGCGGCCTGATGATCAAGGCTACCCAGCTCGACGAACACCAGGAATACTGCGGGACTCGCACGGAGGAGTGCGAGAAATGCAAGCGCTGCATCATGTACAAAGGTTTCGAGCCCCTTGCTTTCGCCTTGGATACTAGAGCAGTTGCTGATATATTGTTTTGTTTAATATTATTGTTTTTGTAAATCTTTATCATTTTTTAATCATTTTTTGCTTTTAATTTTGTTTTGGCCAGATCTGCCGCAGCACATTGGGACCGACTGCGCCTACCCGCCGGTCCCACAGCCTGCCCGACCCGGCAACGCACTACTCGCCTACCTGGGCCTCGGCGGTTGGGGCAAGTGAATGCGCGCGTCGCAGACGTCCTCTTCGATCCTGTACAGATTCATCAATGGGCTCACCGGACGCATTCATTAAAACCAACTTATCGGACTGGACACATTAGCCCAAAAGGAGCTTTGCGGCTCGAGCGTCCACTGTTGACCATTGTCTGTCCTACCCAACAACACCTAACGCGACATACGTAGCCCAGGAGCCAACAGCATCGCGGCTGGAATACGGACAGCGACGTATCCACCACGCGGGGAATGGTGATGATGGCCATCATCAAAGCACGTCAATAGGCATGCGGCAGAGGTCTTCGGCCGAAGAAGTTATCTACGAGCAACAGTGCCACACAGAAGTAGCAGCCGTTTACGCCACAAAGCAACATGCGCCCTTGGCTAGACGCCACAAGTCGTGTGAAGTGGTGTACAATGTTTATCCATAAGATCGAAAAAAGGTGTGTACAGGGATCAGGAAAGAGAGTTCGTTCTACATCGGGTGGGCTTACGGGAGATCGCTGAGGTTCTTCTTGGGCGGCAGCTGGCCATCAGCGTACTTGGTCTGCTTCTTCGTTTGTGCAGAGTAGCCGGTCTAAACAAAAGTAGGAAATAAGTAAATGTGTTATTTAATTTAATTAATTAATGAAAAATAAAAATTGCACCAGGGCAGGGGCGTACAGAGTTGTGAGCGCCTACCGCGCCATTGTTGGTGGGGGTCCATTCCCTCTGCTTCTGGGGCTTCTTTGGCTTTTCAGGAACTGCGTTCACCTCCTACAGATGTCACTTGGCGTGAGTCACTGTCTGCAGTGTGTACGCCTTTGGGCACGTACCTGGATCTTTTGTTCGAACTTGTTCTTCAAGCTGCTGGCGGTGCTCATCTTGCTCTTTGGCCTCCCTTTCTTGCTTCGAGTTTTGGTTATGCGTGGCTCTGTGGGCTAAGCAAGGGGCAACAGACGATGAGGCTGGCATGTTTGGAATGCAACCCTTTTTTGCTCAACCGTTTTATGCCATTGTCGCAAGACATGGTGATAGAACTCGTTGAGGTGATGTGGTGTTCTTACAGAGGGCTCAGCACGATCCTGCCCTCGATCTGCCCTTGCTTCATCTTCTCAAAGATGCCGTTGATGTCATCCAGCGGCTGCGTTTGGATGCGTGCCTTGACCTTGCCCCTGGCCGCAAAGTCTAGGCTCTCCTGCAGGTCCAACCTATCATAGGCCAACGCCCGGCGCGCGTGGGTGAGTGTGCAGATCACTGTGGCTTCACGGCCAACGGTGGCTGCGTACCTGGTGCCCACGATAGAGCCCTTCACGGTGATCTTGTTGAGCACGACGCTGAAGATGTCCAGCGGGAAGGTCGACGGAGGCAGGCCCACCAGGGCCACCGTGCCGCCACGCCTCACTGTCGACAGAGCTTGCTGCTCGTCGGGTCCACAGGGCCATTGTCAGTCTACGTGACATGCTATGACATGCCAAGATCTGGTGAGAGGGTTACCTGGAAGGCCTTGGGCGCGACAGCTGTGACCAGACAGCCGTGGGCCCCGCCCACCTCCTTCCACACGACCTGGCCCGGGTCCTGCTTGGCGGCGTTGATGGTCATGTCGGCGCCCAGGTGCTTGGCCAGCGCCAGCGCGTGGTCATGGATGTCGATCGCAATGGTGTTGAAGCCCATGGCCTTGGCGTATTGCAGGCCCACGTGTCCCAGCCCGCCCAGGCCAAACACCACGCACCACTGCCCGGGCCGCGTGTCGGTCTCCTTCAGCGCTGCATTCCACAACACGACAGAGTCAGGAATGTTTGGAATGCAGCCGAGTAGCGGGGGTAGCCTCACCCTTGTAGGTGGTGACGCCAGCGCAGAGGATGGGGGCGGCCTCGACATAGGACAGGGAGTCGGGCAGGACGCCCACGTAGTTGGCGGGCGCGACGGTGTACTCGGCGTAGCCGCCGTGTACCGAGTAGCCCGTGTTCTGTTGGGAGTGGCACAGGGTCTCCCAGCCGGCGAGGCAGTGCTCACAGTAGCCGCAGGCGCTGTGGAGCCACGGCACGCCCACGCGGTCGCCCACCTTGAGGCGCTCGACGCCCGACCCGACAGCAACCACCTCGCCCACGCCCTCGTGGCCGGGGATTAGGGGGAGGATGGGCTTGACCGGCCAATCGCCATCGGCAGCATGGAGGTCCGTGTGGCACACGCCGCACGCGTGGACCTTAATGAGCACGTCGTCCTTGCCAGGAGTGGGCACGGGAACGTTTTTGATGGTGAGGGGTGCCCCAAACTTGTCCACGACGGCTGCCCGCATAGTCGAGGGAATGCTGGGGCTGGCGGTGGCCAAGAACCTCTGTTGCGAGGCAAGCATCGGGCATCTGATCGTGCGCGAGGCAGCGCTGGCTGTCGCAGTCCCAACTTTGCTACCCACTGCACACCACAGAAGCCAAGAGAGTCAGCCCTGCACTTGCAGGCATGGAGTGAGACCAACCTTGGCTGGCAAACGTTCTGCGCATCTTGTAAGGTGTTGTTGGCGAAGATGTGAAGCTGTTGTGCGGGTAGGGTATTGTAATGAATGAATTGGCTTCGGCCAGCTCTGTGTCGCGAATTTAGCCAAGTTCTGGGAGTCCTGTCGGAGATTTCGGCTGGTTTGGTCACCTGTGCCCCAATAAGACGCCGCCCGGCTGTTGCTGGCCAAGCCACGGCAGTAGGCAGGGAACATGTGGCTGTTTTATAACACATAGGAATTCTGAAGAAAGATGAGGAGGATGCAGACAACAGCTATGTCCTGGTGGCTGTGCCCAAATGCTTTCCCAATTTCATCCTTCAATGAGGGTGTTGTGGTGACCACCCTCCCCTTGGCCACTCCAGGCCACAGTGAGCAGTTGCCCTCCACTGATTCCTGTTTACCCTCCAGCTCACCAGGCCCAGGCTGAAGTTGGTGCTCACCCTCCAGCTTGTCTGCCCTCACCATTCACCCTCTGGCTCATCAGGCTCAGGTCATGGCAGTGGGCATCCTTGAGCCATTGCAGCAAGCAACAGCAGCCATGAAGAATGTTTATCAAGAGATGCCTGATGTTGAGACAGCAGCAAAGGCTGCACACTCCTCTGGTTCTCCTCCAAAGCTGGAGTGCTGATGTTGCACTGTCAACTTGACCTGACAGCACATGAAGTGTAGCAACAATACACAAGTTGCTACAGTTGCTGCTTGTCTGCTTTAGCTTGAACTCCTTCACTACTGACCATACACAGGGGTTTGGATTGCAGCTAGCCACTTGCAGAGGTTGAACTGCTCAGATAGTTGGTGTGCACATGCTGCCCCAGTGCCTCATTCCAAGCCAAGAGCACTCACCACTCCCACCCCATGGACTGCTGGCTTGCTCCCTGGCATTTGCAACAACAAGTCAGCAGAGAAATAGTACTCATGCTTTCATGTGCAAATCCAACCTTGGTGAGTATGGGGGAGAGGAACAAAAACCACCCCAGGTTGAGGATGTACTCCAGGCCAGATGGATGTGCTGCTTGCCAGTGCTTTTGATTGCTGCAGCACAATAGCCAAACCCATGGCAAGTCCCCAGGAAGCCAACTCAACTGGATTGTAGTGGTGGCAGGGTAGAGTACAGTCATCTACTGCATGCAGGAAGTTGAGAGCCTGTGAGCATAGGGTGAGGAGCTCTGGAGTGGCAGCAAGGAGGTGAAGGAAATGTTGTTCTTGGCATGCTGGAAGGCAATGAGGGGTACTGCACAGTGTTCCAGTGGAGGGAGTTGATGATGGCCAGCTTCAGTGCTGCTTGGCGCTGCTGGAGCTCCTCCTCAGATGCTTGATGACAAGCTCCTCTCATAAAGTGCATGCAGCCTTAAGGACCTCATTGCAGACATTGGTCTGCCCACTCTCAAGGGTGAATCATACACCTCCAAGAACAAATTGTGCCTGGCCCACAATGACAGTTGATATCATCCTCTCCACTATGCCTGGGCAGAATTCTTCAAGGAGCATGCAGAAGGCTGCCAACAAGCTGAGCAAGGACTCAGTTGCTGCAAGCACTGAGTATGGAGTCTACATCCCCATCTGCAAGTGATGTAATGCATGGTACTCTCCTCCCCAGACAGGTGCTGAAAAATAGTCACTGTCATTACTAAACACAGGTCTTTATGTTGTTGTAGTAGTCTGTTGTTCACCACATGTTGGTGTAGAGCTGTTCTTTTGTTGTCCCAGTCCTTTGCCAAATTCCTTTTCCCTAAACTCTTCCAGCTTTCTATTTTGTTCCTCTTGCTTGAGGGCCTGGTGATGGTGTGCTGCTGTTGTTGTAGTGTTGAGCTGGTGTTGGTGCTGTCTGGAACTTGTATCACTTTGTTGGTGTATTTTAGGGTGAAGTCCTTGTGCCTATACCAAGGGCTCAGCATTCATCATCAATCTTCCTGTATCACAACATAAACTCATTTTGAGTGGAAAACAACAAGGAAATCGATTTCCACTTACACCCAGATAAAATCAAGTGCCTTCCACCTCAAGAATGTAACTGCAAATTACCCCGCGCAAAAAGCATCTACTGTGGGCGGCAAAATCTGGACAAAGCAAGTGTAGCCTGTCCGCCCCCATTGGGTGAAGTGATTCTGCGCGGTCAAGCTCTTCACACTGAACGACGAAGAGGCGCTCCAACAAAAGCGGCACGCTGGCCAGGCATACTACAACATTGAGCGCACAAGATGAGCTACTCCTACCAATTCAAATACATCGTCATAGGCGGTATGCAGGTTCCCTAAATAGCCGCCAAATCTATCCTCACACCTTCGATTTCTCCTCATCACCACGTTGCAGACACAAGCGTGGGCAAGTCTTGCCTTCTGCTGCAGTTCACCGACAATTGCTTCAAGTCCACACACGATCCCGTATGTCCATTGCCGCCCTTTTATTCATTATCATTTTTCCACTCTTCACCTGCTGACTGCCCTGTGGTGTTGCAGACGATCGGTATGGAATTCGGGGTACGTACTTGCTGGAGCGCCTGGCGTTTGGCCTGGAGTGTTGTGATGAGTGCTGACACTAGCTTTGTTGCGCGTTGCCGCGTGAAGTTCAAAACAGCCAAGGTCAGGGGAGAGGACATCAAGCTTCATATATGGTACGATCCAGCCTCTTTCCTTTGGTCCACCGGTGTGACTCACGTTTTCTTTCCAAGCATATATCAATAACTGTATTCTTTCTATGTGGATAGGCATACTAATGGAGAGGGTACGGATCTGCTGGTCAAGGTGCAACTCCTGCATGTGCCTGATTGCAAGCCTGTCCTTTGGTCATTCTGTCTTGTTGTGTCTGAACAGAGTCGTTCCAAAGCCTCATCATCAGGAGCTACTACAAAGGAGCAGTGGGCGCTCTGCTTGTCTACGATATCACGCGTCGAGGTGCGTCTGTGTTGATTTAAAACAATCATTTGGGCCATACAAGGCACGACCGGTCTCACACAATGTGCGAAACGTGACACAGAGACGTTTGACAATGCGTCGGTCTGGCTCAAGGACGCGCGTCAGCACTTGTCGCCGGATATGGTGATCATGCTGTGCGGCAACAAGGCCGACCTCGAACACATGCGCGCCGTCTCGCGCAAGGAGGGCGAGCGCTTCGCCGCCGAACACGGCCTCCTCTTTCTCGAGACCTCTGCCAAGGTCGGGCGCCTCTGCCTCTCCTCGCCACCTCACACCTCGCCTCTCCTCCACTTCTCCACACCGCCTTTCACCACGACTCACCCTGCCCACACACGACACATAGACCGCGGAGAATGTGGAGGCGGCCTTCTTGCAATTGGCTGGCATCATCAACGACAACATACAGAAGGGCATCTTCATTCCCAATGAGGTAAGGCCCATGTGTTGCGATTTGGAAGGCGAGGGGTGATGGGAGGGTGAGGCCTTTAGCTTATCTTGTTCCCATCAGACGCCCGGAATCCAGCTGGGGCCGGGCAAGGAGTAAGGCAACAGGAGCACCAACGACTAGGGGGCTGCTCACCGCTGAACTCTCTTGCTCTCGTTCTTTGATGGGAATTGGCTCCCCGAATTATCTTTACAAAACATGATATAGATAAATATTGGAAAATTGATTGTGATCATCAAGCGCCAGGACTTGAACCGACAGGGTCAACCACCCGGAAGATTTGCCGTGGCGTTCAAGGAACGCTCTTCACACCGAACGACGAAGCTGCGGCCCGACAAGCGCGGTGTTTTGGTTTTGCTACAATAGAGAAGCGCACAAGATGAGCTACTCCTATCTGTTCAAATACATCATCATTGGTGGTATGGGGTGTCCGTCTTTTTTTTTTTTTTGTGCATTAGATGTGAAGAAACAAATAATCAGTATTGTGTTACACCTCCCCCCCCCCTATATCACCATGTTGCAGACACAAGCGTGGGCAAGTCTTGCATTCTGCTGCAGTTCACCGACAAGCGCTTCCAGCCCACACACGATCTTGTACGTTCTTATTTTCTTTTTGTATTATATTTTATAAAATTTCAATAAAAATTACGCTCATGCGTTGTCTGTTGGCGAACGTGGTGTTGCAGACGATCGGCGTCGAATTCGGGGTACGTGCTTGCTGGAGGGCCCTGGCCTCGTGTGTCGTTGGGTGCTGACACTCGCTTTGTTGCGCGCCGCCGCGAAGGCCAGAATTGCCAAGATCGGGGGAGAGGACATCAAGCTACAGATATGGTACAATCCCGCCTCTCTCCTCTTGTCCACCATATCAGGTGTCACTCACGTTTTTCCCCCATGCTCTACATAATTATTTGTATAAATGTATTTGGAAAACTTTTGTGGATAGGGATACCGCCGGACAGGGTACTTGCCGGCGAAGACGCGACCAGCGCCTGCATGTGGCTGATCGCAAGCCCCCTATCCCTTTGTTCGTCGTCGTCGTCGTCGTCGTTGTTGTTGTGTTGTTGTTGTTGTTGGTTGGTTGGCTTAGAGTCGTTCCGGAGCATCACTAGGAGCTACTACAGAGGAGCCGCGGGCGCTCTGCTTGTCTACGATATCACGCGTCGAGGTTTGTCTATTCTGATTTATATATTCTCTCCGGTGGCCATTCTACCTCACTGGAGACAACGCACGCGAAACGCGACACAGAGACGTTTGATCACCTGTTGGTCTGGCTCGAGGATGCGCGTCAGCACTCGTCGCAGAACATGGTGATCATGCTGTGCGGCAACAAGGCCGACCTCGAACACAAGCGCGCCGTCTCGCGCAAGGAGGGCGAGCGCTTCGCAGCCGAACACGGCCTCCTCTTTCTCGAGACCTCCGCCAAGGTCGGGCGCCTCTGCCTCTCCTCGTCACCTCTCACCTCTACTCACCCAGTCCACACGCCCATCACACACGACACCTAGACCGCGGAGAATGTGGAGGCGGCCTTCTTTCGATCGGCTGGCATCATCAACGACAACATACAGAAGGGCATCTTCATTCCCAATGAGGTAAGACACACATGTGTGCCCGTTCGCGATTGGAAGGCGAGGGCTGAAGCAGACTGGCCATCAGACGTATGGAATCAAGCTGGGACCGGGCCATGGCAAGGAGGAAGGCAGCAGAGGCGCCGACGGACGCAGCGGGCCCATCTCAGCCGACGAGGGCGGAGGCTGCTGCTGACCGCTGCCCCCCCCCCCAAAGCCTCGCTTTCTCTCTCGTTCTTTCGCCCTGTGTAGATAACAGTAGAAAATTTCCGGCAACGGAAGCAGCGAATTATTGCACTTTTTCTATTGTTCTCGCGCAGAGTATTAATAATAGTTGGCGACGCTGCGCCAGTGACAGGTACTGCGCCAATATTTTTTTTTAAAAAAAAGAGGTTTTTTGTATTTTTATTGGGAGATTTATTTATTTGAATTTTCAGTCCATTTTGTATTTTACGCGAGTAAAAAGATCTCTTCTCTGGGCATTCAGGGGGTGCCTCATGTCGATGGAGACTCTGCCGTCAGAGGTCGTGTGCATGATCCTGAGGTACGCGGGGCGACGTCCTCAATTAGCGCACGTGTGCCGACTGTGGAGAGGGATCGTCCACGAGGTAGACGCGCGCTGGCCCCGGGCCCGGAAAAACCGTCCGAGGCGTCGAGTATGCCGTCTACCTGGCACGCGCGGGCCAGGCTGCGCTCCTGCGGTGGGCCGAATCGGAGGGCTGCCCGATGGACGATCGGGTGGTCGCGGTCGCCATACACACGCGGCGCGAGAACATCGCCCTGTGGGCCATCGGGCGTCCATCGCTGGCGGCCGGGAGGAGGGCGGTCGCGGCGGCAGCGCGCGCTGGGCGCGTCGACCTGTTGGCGGCCATGCGCGACCTCAACGAGGGCGAATGGCGCCATCGGGACGCCGTGCGCATGGCGGCCCTCGGAGGCCACGCCGACACCATCGACTGGCTCCGTGCCAACGGATGTCCCTGGGACGCGCTGGCATGTTCTCACGCCGCCAAGGGCGGCCACTGGCGCCTCCTGGAGAGGTTGCTCGCCGAGGGGTGCCCCGTCGACCATCGGACGATGGCCGCGGCTGCCCGACTGGGCCGCGCCGACGTCGTGCAGGCATTGAGGGCGCGCGGGTGCGCGTGGGACGCGACCGTGTGCGAGGGCGCGGCAAGCGGAGGCCACCTCCCCCTTTTGCAGTGGTTGCATGCCAACAAGTGTCCGTGGGGTCGACGCGTGCCCCTGGCGGCCGCGCGCGGCGGCCACATCGACGCCCTGCGCTGGTTGGCCGAGACCGGTTGCCCGTGGAACCTGGGGCGCGGCATGTGCGAGGCCGCCTTCCGCCTGGGACACATGGAAATGGTCAGGTGGCTCGTCGCGCGCGGCGACGGCGACGACTATGTGGAGCTGGCCGTCAAGTCCAACGATGTCGAACTACTCGGATGGGCCGCTGACCGCGGCCACGCGCGGCTCCCCGATATCGCCCGCACGGCGGCCATGCACGACAAGCGGGCCATCGTCGAGTGGGCGCGCGATCGCGGCATGGCATGGACATCTAACGTGATCGACGGCGCCGCCTTCGGGGGCCACCTCCGACTGCTGCAGTGGATGCACGCTCAGGGTTGCCCGATGAGCGAGTGGACGTTTCAATGCGCGGCGGCAAAAGGCAGCGTCGACATGCTCCGCTGGATGTTGGAGCAGGGCTGCCCGACCAGTGTGGGCGCCTGCCACCAAGCAGCGCAGGGCGGTCACCTGGAGGCGCTCAAATGGTTGCATGCGCATGGACTGCCTTTGGACAAATACGTGTGCGAGGCAGCGATACACCACCTCGATGTGCTGATATGGGCACGCGCCAACGGGTGCCCCTGGAGAAAGGAGGTCACTTACTGGGCGTCGTCGGCGAGCCACTACAACGCCGACGTGCTGATGTGGGCGATCGAGAATGGCTGTCCGACCGGGTGGAACGTCGTGTGCCACCTGGTGGATCAGAAGCGCTACGACCTGGCACGATGGGCCTACGAGCACGGGTGTCCCCTGTGGCGCAAGGTGGTTCTACGCGATGCTGGGTATCGACGTGCCGATCGTGCCTTCATCGAGTGGGTCGAGAGCCTCCCCGACTGGGAACCGGGACTGGAACGCGATGGAACTCACAGCGAGGACGATGAGGATTCTGATGAGAACATAACCGACGACTATAGCGACGACGAGGAAGACGAAGGGGATGACATGGATGTATAGGGCAAGTTGTCCCCAACAGGGCTTCAACGATAACAATCCCGACACGCACAAGTTAGAATGGCGAATTCTTGAAATGGTTTGGCAGGAATGAACTCAACAGGGTTGCCGACCAGGGAGAAACATAAATCACAAATCGAAGCAAAAAGGCGAGAAGCAATCATGTTTGCGCCCAAGGGAGGGGGAGGTGAGGACAAGGAGGAGGTTGCAAGGCTGTTGCGGAAACGCTACGGGCCGTTCGTCAAGGATGCTGAGGAGATGGATCGCCTCCTACAGCTCCTGACTGACGTGGGCATGTTCACGTACTTGCCCGCACTTTTAAGTTGCTGTATTTGCATTAATAATATCAAATATTATATTATTTTTTACGAAATTTAGTAAAAATGGATAAACTAAATTTTGTTTTAAATAATATAATATTTATTTTTGAAAAATACGTAATTACAATAAACATTTGTAACCATTCATTATCGCTTTGCTTTGGCCAGGATGGCCGACGTAGCCACCCGGCTACGCAAGAACTCGCTCTACACGCTGTCCCCGCCCGTGCCCATGGCCGTGCTCACGCTACTGCACGAGTGCTACGGCCAACAGGTCATGCGCTCCCCCATCTACGGTACAGCCTCACCTCCACATGCGTGCGTGTGTCCATAGACTGATGCGTCGCTCCACGCAGGCGAGGTGGCGGGCAAGTTCACGGACGAGCCACTGCCCGTGTGGACTGCCTCCAAGCGTCTGCTTGCCGATGTCTTCTTTTTCTTTGAGTACGTCGTCATCGTCATCACAGTCATTACGCGTGTGTGCTCATGCGCCTGCAGGTACATGTTCGAGGACGGCGACGGAGAACACACGGCCTGGCCCCACCTCACACGAATGGTAGCCTTTTCTCTCACGGTTTTTATATTATTATTCATTAATAATTTCGCTTTGTTGAAATCGTGATGGGGGCGCACAGAACAGGGCTAGCTTCAAGCACAGCAGCAACCCGCGGCTGCCCGTCGAGGACAAGAGGGACTACTACGGACGCATCGCCATCCGAGACAGCAACAAGTAACTGTGCACATCATACTACACCCATACTCCACCTAGTGCCACCTCCCGCTTCATGTTGACTCACGTCCTCTTCCTCTCCACTCGTCTATCACAGCATCGTCCGAGTAGAGATCCTCAAGGCATCACACGCTACACACAATTGATTATTCATTAGTTTGTTTAATATTAATTGATTATTCTTTCTTATATGCGCAGACGGCGAAGATGGACAAAGCGGTGGGAGGCAGCAAGGAGGAGATGATACGGAAGACGTCGTTCCACCTCACTCAGTCCCAGGCACACTTTGTCAAGCGCAATATCTTCGAGGAGGAGATAAAGGAGCTCAGGTACCACACACACACACACACACACACACACACACACACACACACACACACACACACACCATGCGGCACATGCGTGGATGTCTCTGATAGTGGAGGTGGGATGGTGTAGGAAGAAGTACGAGCTGGGCGTGTTGGACTCGCAGGGCTGCGTGCCGCTCGAAGACCACGTGCACCGGCCGCCGACCAGCAGCGAGGACGACACGGACGACAACGACAGGGACGGGGAGGGAAACGCAGACGGCGAGGATGGCGACGACCGGCGATACGAACGCGAAAGCGAAGACGAGAGCGAATGCGAAGGCGAACGCCTGCATCGCACGGGATTGGTGACAATCCAAGGCCGGCGCCAGCGGAGCCTGTCGGCCAGCGAAGCCAAGAAGGGAAAGCAGATAGACCGTAAGAACGAAAGCGAGAACGAAAACGAAAACGAAATCCCGAACGAAACACCGAACGATAGCGAAAACGAAAACGAAAGCGAACAGAAGCCGGGGGAGAGGAGGAGGAGCAAGCTGAAGAAGACCACACGGACGCTGCCCACGCGTCGGCCGTCGCGCAACGGCGGGTCGTCCCTCGCCGGCGAGCACAACTACGAGGCGCGCATGAACCGACGAAAGACGCGCTCCAAGTCGCTCGACGTGGTCCTGCGCCACATCTCGCTCTCCCACCACCACCACCACAGGACGACCGCGCTCGAGGCCGTCACCCATCTCGAAAGCAGAACGTCGTCGTCGTCGTCATCTTCTATTATGAACGCCATCGACCACATGCTGGCCCATCACGACAGCCACGCCCACCAGGGGTTCACGGACGGCGACGACGAGACAACCACGACCACGACGTCGACAACAACGATGATAGCGACGATGGTGAAGAAGAACAAAAAGAAGAAGGAGAAAATGGAGAAGACCCAGAAGAGGGCCTATTCGTTCTCCATGATCGGCGTCCAGAAGGAGGCCTCCCTGCCCCCGCAGCCCGAGCTCGACGATGGGTGCGCCGCCACCGCCGCCCCCATATTTCGTTTTCGTTCTTGTCTTCGTTTTTCGCTGTTGGCGTGTCGGGGCGGTGACTGACCGGTGGCGTGCGGGAGCAGCGAGCTGGTCGTGCGATTCTTTGGGATGAAGGACAACGACCTGATCCTCAAGGTCGCCGCCAATCTCAGCCGAGGTGCGTCACCGTTATTTTTCTTCCATTAGATTCTTTATTAAATTTTATTTATTTATTTATTTTGATAATCAACTAAAATGTTCGGTTGTTGCGCGACATGCAGCGGAAATGGAAGTGGGGCCGTGGCAGGCGGCCGATTTCAAGCGGGGCAGCAGCCTGCTGGGCATCGCCAAGGGCTTCGTGCCCCAGAACATGATGCACGGCGGCATGAAGATCCACGGCGGGTTCTGGCAGATGTACAAGGTGCGCCAGGATTCGTCTGCAACACACACACACACACACACACACACACACACACACACACACACACACACACACACACACTCGCTGATCCTGTGTGGCGCAGGCCATCAACAAGGGCTGCTGGAAGCAGCACCGCTGCGACCTGGTGGAGCGCATCGTGCAGCGATTCGGCGAGGCCGCCATGGCCAGCGACAGCCACAAGCGAATCGTCTTCACCGGCCACAGCATGGCACTTGACCCCTCCCCCCTACTCCCATTTATACTCCAAGCCAGCTCTGACTGCGCACACCACACACACACACACACACACACACACACACACACACACACACACACACACACACACACACACACACGCACGGCACACACGCCCGCGATCTGATGCGCAATAGGGTGCAGCGCTGGCGGCGATGGCGGCCTTCCAGCTGATCCATCGGTACCCGCAGCTGCGGAAGCGACTCTTCCTCATCCAGTTCGGGGCGCCGCGCTACGCCCGCAAGGCGTTTGCCCGCTGGCTCAACCAACAGCTCAACGGGCGCATCCTTCAGATCCATCTCGAGGGCGACCAGACGCCCAAGTCGCCCCCCTCGCCTCCCTTTGTACGCGCGCATGCCACGATACCTCAGAGCGGAGGCAGTAGGCTGACCGCGTGTGTGCAGTTTGGCTGGTACGCGCCGGGGCCGGTGGTGGAGATCACGGGCAAGCACCTCTACGCCAAGAGCGGCGGCCGCGACGAGTTTGGCCACGAGCCCCACTTCCAGTACTGGACCGTTCTGCGCACTATCCTTGCCTACTCCTAGGAGTATGACGAAACCCGACGTTGCCCGGTCGACTGAAGCTTCTTCATGTACAATAAATACATCAGAGCACCCAGATGCAGAGGGATGAAGAACGCAATATCACTGTAATGACTATCATTTAGTGGCAAAGTGAAGAACTCATATCAATGGTCGTCAGTCCCAAAGTCATGGACAATCTTGTACTTGAGCTTCCCTTGCTAGAGGTCTCCAGAGCTTTGAGATCACAAGAAAGCCACTGGGGCTACCTACTGTTCCAGGTGGCAAAGGACAGTTCTGCCGTGGGTTGAAGGGCCATGCCCGGGAGGTGTCTTGTCCGCACATAATTAGCAATTTAAAAATAATAATAAAAACCAGGCAAGACCGTTATCGCTCCAATCTTAACATTAAAACAACACTTGAGTGAGGATAGAGGGAGACGTAAGAAAGCGTTGACCGGAAGATGGGAAGCGCCTTCTCCAAGCTATTTTCGAAATTGGGCAAAAAACCCGTCCGCCTTCTCATGCTTGGTACTTCCCATTTTACCCCCCCCCCCCAAAGCACTTCTTGAGGCGGCCGTGTTTTAATTTGATTTCGTTGAAGGCCTCGATGCCGCCGGCAAAACGACGGTACTCTACAAGTTGAAGTTGGGCGAATTTGTACAAACCATTCCGACCATAGGTACGCGAAATCATTTCATGTTGCACTGCCATGCGCTTATTGGTCCATCTACGTTTGCTTACGCCTGGAACCGAACTGAGCTCAGGTTTCAACGTGGAAACGGTCAAATACAAGAATCTGCGATTTGATTGCTGGGACGCTGGCGGTCAAGCCAAGGTGCGCCCCAAACCCCCTCCCATGCGCAAGCCACTTCGAACTGATGGCCCTCCCTACTTGTTCGTTCTGTCATAGTTTCGACGGTTGTGGCACCACTACTGCCAGAACTCGCAGGTAAGCGCCTCGACGCATGCACGCACACGCCCTCACTCAAGAGCGCACAGACGCAGAAGCCGACGTTGACGACGTACGTGTCCCGTATGTGCGTGTCGCGCAGGGAGTGATATTCGTGATCGACAGCACGGACCACGACCGGCTGTCGGAGGCGAGGGACGAGCTCCACCGAATAATGAAGGAGGACTCGCTCGAAAACACACTCGTGCTAGTGCTCGCCAACAAACAAGGTGGCGTATAGCTCGCGCCTGATCTCTCTCTCTCTCTCTCTCTCTTCTCTCTGTGCTAATGCGTGGTTGGGGGGGGGGCACTACATGCAGACATGCCCAAGGCGTTGTCGAAGGAGGAGATCGCGGAGGCCTTGGAGCTCTCGTCTCTCAGCAAGAAATGGCACATCGAAGCCACCTGCGCCACAACAGGCGAAGGCAAGTCCCTCTCTCGTTCTTTCTTTGTCGTGTCTCCTCCTTCTCTGTCTGATCTCTCTGCGTGCGTGCGTGCGTGCGTGCGTGCGTGCGTGCGTGCGTGCGTGCGTGCGTGCGTGTGTGGTGTTGCAGGTCTGTATGACGCTCTGGACTGGCTGGTGGCCGGCATCCAATCGGGATCCGCCAAGTGAGGGATTATGCTCTGGCTGGTGTACTTGCCTCACCGCTCCGCTCCATACGTCCAACACACAACAAAACACAACAACAGAACATGTTACGACGTCCCACCTGTTACATAACCGCTTCTTTATTGTTTGTTATTTATTAAATTCTCTGGCCACCAGTTCCTTCTCTGGTACTTGGATTTTGGTAAAAGCTGATGGTTGGCTCGCCGGCTGGTTTTCCTCCTTGCAAGCAATTTTCTCATGCCTGCGCACCATCTGACCATTTGTCTGGCCGACAAGATCCAGAAACCACCAAGGAGTTGAAAAAGGAGAAGCTACAGGCCTGCTGGGGGTCGAACCCAGAATCTCCTGATTCGTAGTCAGACGCCTTTCCATTGGGCCACAGGCCTTGCTTGATAAAAATTTGCTTGAGATGGCATTCAGATGGGTGGGCTACACACATTATGTGAGGAAGGCGTTGTACAAAAGGAATCCGGCTGCCCGGACTCGAACCAGGAACCGATAGATGACTACCGAGGTAATGATCAAGACTACAGTCTACCGCGCTACCAATTGCGCCACAGCCGGCTTGTGCTGCTTCACCTCCACATGTTGCCCAGGCTGGGGGAGCAGGATGGACCTCAATAAAGTACTTCTTCATCAGTTGGATGTTGCTCACCATTTCACAAGCCCATGCTCCTCTTTGTATTCAGTTGGTGAACACACAGGGGCAGTAAAAACAATTGGCCTCACCAGTTCATACTATGACTACCAGGTGTGTGAAGGGGAGGGTATGTTTGTTGTGGCTCCAGCGTTGAAGTTGATCTGTTTTCAGCTGCAACTAGTGTTGGTTGGGCAAAGGGGCATCTATGGTTGTGGTTGGTAACCCCGTGTGCAAAAGGCCTGATTGCACTTACAAAAACACAAAAGGAGATATCACCTTTTGTGTTTTTGCTTGAAATTGCCGAGTTTCTACTCTGGGAAATAAAGGACAGGTTGCGTGACCAGGGCGCAAGTAAAAGCGGTTTGGTAAACAGATTATATTGCCCTCTGCCGGGTTTGAACCAGCGACCTCACGATCTTCAGTCGTGCGCTCTACCAGCTGAGCTAAGAGGGCGGACACACATACTGGACGGTAAGTGTATGTCGGCATGATGCTTGGCAATGCTTTTTGCCTGCTTGTGGCAAAGATATCGTTGTTTGGCAATGTACACTGGGGAACGAGGGGGTGGGGGAGGGACTATCATCTGAATGCTGGTGTGGTTTGGTTTGTTGGTTGGTTTGGTGTTCTAGTGGTGGGAGGCGAGAGGTGCAAGCAGGTCGTGGAGCGTGACCACGCCCACCGGAGTGTAGGACGAGGTCTTCTCGAGCTCCTCGTGCGGCATGTCGGTCAGGTACATCGAGTGCACGCCCTGTGGGGAGACACAGCAGGAGAGAAGCCCACGTCAGCCAACTCGACAGATGGGGGAGGGCAGCCTTGCCCACAACGACTGGCCGCGGCGCGTACCGTGGCAACGAAACGGCCGAGGGTCTTGCCAAAGGAGTCCGAGTTGTTGGTGTGCATGTAGGGGTGGACCGCCTTCATGTTCTGCTGGCGAACATAGGCCACGAACTCCCCTACGGGCTGGATCAGCCTCTCGAACTCGTCGGCCGCCTTGATGTCCTTCACCGAGAGGTTGCCTGCTCGCGACCGGGGTCAGACCACCGCCCACCGGCATCGATTCCGGGGCGGGGAGAGGCGCACCTTGCGGCTTGCCGCTGGAGACGAGCGGGAGGTGAGAGGTCTTGTGGGCATCGAGCTTGGCGAAGCAGGCGATGGTGCTCTCCTCCATGTCCGAGGCCTCGAGCAGCGGCGAGTGCTTCAACGCGGAGAGCGGCGTCTCCGCCAACGCTCCAAACTTGTCGGCGTGCGCAGACAGGTAGCGCACGATGGCCGACTCGGACACGATGGCAGTCACGTGCCCCTCCTGTCCAACACACACACACACACACACACACACACACACACACACACACACACACACACAAATCGCGCTTCAGTTGGACCGCGCCTCGCTCGCGTTGAACATTATTCTTCTATTTCCAATATAAGAGTAGTAATCGAAATTCAAAGGGAGCAGACGTACAGCATTGACGAGGGGCACGCGAGGGAGCTTCTCCTTGGTGAGAACGTCGATCACCTCCTGGAGCGAGGCGGCGTCGCTCACGGGGTTCCACGCGTTGCAACCAGACGCGTCTGGGTAGCCCAGCTCGGGGTTAGATGGGGGGGAGGCGAGTAGTGGCGCAAAGAGGGCACACGTACTGACGAGGTCTGCGAGCGGGTGGTTGAAGACCTTGTGGTGAATGTTCTCAGCGTCGGTCTGGTGAAAGGTCGCGGCGGCCAGCAGCTTGTGGACGTCCTTGGCCAAGTCGGGGTGGGCCAGCTTGGCCTTGGCCGCGAAGAAGCGCACGGTCTGGTGCACGATGTCGCTCAGGCCCAAGAAGCCCGTGAACGAGTCACTCGCCTTGTCGTGTACAGGCACCGCGTAGATGTTCTTCTCGGCCATCTTCTACTCGAATGAAAGATCATTTTAAAGTCAACTTGCTGTGTACACAGAAAGTTGTAAAAGAGTTCGTCCTAGGAACGTACGTGAAAGGCGGTGCCCACGGTGTCGGTGGAGTTGACGTAGAGGAGGTTCCATGTCTGTGGAAGCACCTCGCGCGCCTTGGTCTCCTTCAGCAGCGTACGCAGCTGCTCGGGCACGGTGGCAGTTGACGAGGTAGTGGACATAGCGTTGAGGTCTGTTGTGTGTTTGGGTGGTGTGGAGTGGAGTGGAAGCCGTACTCGGCCTGGGCGAGGTATTTGTCACACTGGACACGAAGGTTCGTGCATTTCTGCGTGAAATTCACGGCACTCTTTCCCCACAACTCTCCAACTCCGACTCGTTCTTTACATTCCACGACCTTGCCTGTGTGGTTGTCAAGGATCCCATACAGGCTCAAACAGCCGTTCAAACCAGGGGAGAGGGTTGGCCTGTCTCACATAGGGTTGGCAAGGCATCTGTGCTGTGCAGATGGCACAGGACGTTTCGCATGTCCAGCAAAAGTCGTGGTGCGACAAGGCACCCAACGTTTCTTGACGATCGGAGTTAGAAAGGAGGAAATAACCGGAGGCCTGGTACCCGGCGCCACGTTGGCGCTGTGGCCGGACGGTGATTGCTGGGCAGCAATTCAGAGAGGATCAATCGACCATCTATCAATCCATCTCCTTTTACAACACCTACACGATGACTCGTCTTCTCTTGCGAGCCGTGTTGGTCGTGTTGGCCCTCGCCTTTACTGCGCATGCATTCTATCTGCCCGGCGTCGCCCCTATCGAGTATCTCACGGGCGATCGTGTGTACCTCTCAGTCAATCAGCTTACCTCTGTCCACACTCAGCTCCCCATGCGCTACTACACTCTCCCCTTCTGTCAGCCCGAGACGATTGAGGATGATAGAGAGAACTTGGGCGAGCTTCTTCTCGGTGATCGCATTGAGAATTCGCCCTACATGGTACATGCCTTTGGAAACCTCCTCCAACTTCTTCCTTCTATCATCTGATCCTTTCTCTTTCATCGCATCTTCCCCTATCGCGCAGCTGTTTGCCAAGCACGCCGAGCCGTGTCGGGTTCTGTGTAAGGCCACACTCAGCAAGGCTGACGTCAATGCCTTCATCGAGGCCATCGAGCAGGAGTACCGTGTTCATTTGTACGTCCTGGCTCCTCATCTCAGCTCTTCCAGCTGGTCAGAAATTTACACAAACGCAGGCTCGTGGATGGTTTGCCTTCCGCCACGAAGAAGTCGATGACCGACGTCAACGGCGTCACGCAGTACCTCTACGAGGCTGGCCACCCTGTTGGCCTGGCGTCGGTAACCCCCCCCCCAATCTGCAATCTAAGCGCATCAGGCTTTGCAGCCCACACCAGTGCAAATCTGACCTTTGCATCGTTACACAGGAGCACGGCACCACCTTGAACAATCACATCGACATCACGATCCTCTACCACGAGGAGCCCATGGACTACACTGGCATTCGCGTGGTCGGTTTCGAAGTGCGCGCCCACAGCGTGGCCCACAACCTCGAGTACGCCGAGGGTGGCGTGCCCTCCACCTGCCCTCCCCAGGTACACCATCTGCCTCTCGTTGCGGGCGTTGCGGGCTCTCCCACCCTTCACCTCAGCTGTACTGACTTCTCCCGTTCTCTTTGCTACTCGTAGTCTGGCACCCCTCCGCTTGTGCTGCAGAAGGACAAGGACGGCCAGCAGGTGCTCTTCACCTACTCGGTCAAGTGGGAGCCCTCGGAGCACAAGTGGGCTTCGCGCTGGGACTCCTACCTCCTCATGACCGACGACCAGATCCACTGGTTCTCGATCATCAACTCCCTGATGATCGTGCTCTTCCTCACCGGTATGGTGGCCATGATCATGATGAGGACCCTCCACGCCGACGTCAGGCGCTACCGCGAGATGGCCGAGAACGCCGAGGAGGCTCAGGAGGAGACCGGCTGGAAGCTCGTCCACGGCGACGTGTTCCGCGCTCCCTCGCACCCCATGCTGCTCGCCGTGTCGGTGGGCAACGGCGTCCAGGTGTTCGCCATGACCGTGGTCACCATGATCTTTGCCGTCCTCGGCTTCCTCTCCCCGGCCAACCGCGGCGCCCTCATGACCGCCATGGTACGCTGTCAGCCCCCCCCCCCAATCCGCCACGCGGGTCTCGTCCTCCGTGACGTGGCTGACGTGGACTGGCTTGGTTGCGCGCGCGCGCGCGCACATGTAGGTCGTGCTGCTCGTGGTGATGGGAATCTGCTCCGGCTACTACTCGGCCCGCATCTACAAGATGTTCAAGGGCAAGAACCTGACGAGGAACACGCTCGCCACCGCCCTGCTCTACCCCTCCATCGTCTTCAGCATCTTCTTCGTCCTCAACACCATCATCATGGGCCAGAAGACCTATGGTGCCGTGCCCTTCCTCACCCTCCTCGAGGTACACGCTCTCCCCACCTCGACCACTTGTTGTGTGTGTGTGTGTGTGTGTGTGTGTGTGTGTGTGTGTGTGTGTGTGTGTGATGCTGATGATTGCGTTGCTGGCGCGTAGGTTCTCGGCCTGTGGCTGTGCATCTCGGTCCCTCTGGCCTTCCTCGGCGCTTACTTCGGCTGGAAGAAGCCCGTCGATGAGCCGCCCGTGCGGGTCAACCAGATCCCTCGTCAGATCCCCGAGCAGGTGTGGTACATGAAGCCCATCGTGTCGATTCTGATGGGCGGTATCCTCCCCTTCGGTGCCATCTTCATCGAGCTCTTCTTCATCCTGTCGTCGATCTGGCTGCACAAGTTCTACTACCTCTTTGGCTTCCTCTTCATCGTCTTCGTCATTCTGATCCTTACCTGCGCCGAGATCACCATCGTGATGTGCTACTTCCAGCTCTGCTCCGAGGTACGACACGGCACGACACGACGGGTGCACATGCTGAAACGTTTGCTTACGCGCTTGTGTGATCGGCTCGCCAGGACTACCACTGGTGGTGGAGGGCGTTCCTCACCTCGGGCGCGTCGGCCCTCTACGTGTTCCTGTACTCGGTCTTCTACTTCTTCTCGAGGCTGCAGATCACCAAGTTCGTGTCGGCCATGCTCTACATGGGCTACACTGCCATCATGGCCCTTGAGTTTTTCCTCCTCACCGGTACACTTGATTGCCAACTTGCCCGCGTTGTGGTTCATGCTGACGCGCTGGCGCTCATCTCCTTGTTGGCCCGCAGGAACGATCGGTTTCTTTGCCTGCTACTACTTTGTGAGGCAGATCTACTCGTCGATCAAGGTGGACTAAAGAATTTGATCACCTCCATTCCTCTCCTCTCTCGCTCCCTCCTTCCCTCCCTTTCACCCCCCACGTTCTCCAGCCGCACCGGTTATCGGTAATTATTATGTAACAGATCTGTCATTTCTCAACCTTCTTTTTTGATTTATTTATCTCTTTTTTGCACCCACACAAAAGCCAAATAAAAGTAGGCAACAACATAACAAAAACTTGGCCTCCTGCAAGGCAAAAAGAGGGTGGTAGAGCTCTGCGCCAGGCTTACCAACAGCGGCTGCGGCAACCAACGCCGGGCGGCCAAGTCTTGGAAGGATGTTGCCGTCCGGCGGGCTTTGCATTGCCGCACAGTGCTGCTGGTTGGGGAGAGGGCGCGTATATAGGGTAGGATATGTGCCCCTCGCCCCTACGCCAAGGAACGCCACGAGCATGAGAGCACCCTCAGCCAGTACAACGCCTCGCCTGGATAAAAAGGAAATGCTAGATAGATCTCCAGAAACCACCAAAGAAGTGAAAAAGGAGATCAGAAACCACCAAGGAGGTGAAAAAGGAGAAGCTACAGGCCTGCTGGGGGTCGAACCCAGAATCTCCTGATTCGTAGTCAGACGCCTTTCCATTGGGCCACAGGCCTTGCTTGCTAATCCAACTTGCTTGCTTACAATGGCCGAGCCTCTAGCAGCAGGTATCGGAGCGCCAAGTGAGTGGTCAACCAATTGTTATGTCTAGTACAAAGTTGGAGTGGCAGCTGTGCAATGAGCCATGATCAGGGTACAGCATTGGTAGTTGAGGGGTTATGGCAGATGGTAAACTGGCTGCAAAAGTACTTAGGCATTGCTTCTACTGGAGGATATCCCAAGGACAGTAAATTGATATCCAGGGCTATTTAGTGTGTGACCCAGTCCAGGGATGACCAAGGGGCTAGCCTCTGGGATGCGCTCAGGGTATCCTGTGGATGTCCAGTGCTGCTGGGCTGTTTTCACTTGGCACACACCCTGTTGTGAGCTAACAGGGTGTATAAATACAGCTTTTAATCATTCTCACAGGCCACCTATGAGCAAGCACATCAACACGCACAAGCTCCACCATCTCCAGGATGAGGTTGGGCACTGTCTGCATGCTGACACAGTTGCAGCAGCAGAGGCAGCCATTTAGTCTTCTGTAGCCCCTCCTGCTCTCTATGGAGGATGGGATCCAGGAGACTGTTTGCAGGCCTTTCTCTACTGGTTACTGTATCATCCTGCATACTGCACCCTCCAGAAGAAGACTGGCATCCCCCACTCCAACTTTTGGCAGCACTTTGGAGCAATCCAGTCTGTTCTCACACTGTGGGCAAGGATGCAGGTGGAGAACCAATTCACTCTGGCCAAACACTGGGTGATCTTGCAGGAAACAATAGTTGATCCTGAATTCAAGGGCTGCATCACTCCTTATCAATGGTGTGCAGGTGCAGAAGTGGTGCTCCCCTGATCCTTCTGTTCAAGAGACTCTCATTCAAGCTTGGTGGGTGTGCAGCATGCAACTTCATTGTTGTCATGACACCAGCCAAGTTTATCATATATGCAAGCCTGGCCTTTGGTGCAAGGCATCATGACATTTGGGTACACACTCCAGACACATCATGTCCTTCCTGCCCTAACTTGCTGTGCTGCAGGTGCTTCACTGGTGCACACACAGCCTACAGCATGCAACCATGGACCCCCTCAACCCTGTGGGTGACACAATTGCCAGTGATCTTGGCTTTATTGGCACCACCAAGCATGAGGTCATGGCTCAATGGGATGTCCTATGCCCATACAAGACCCCTTCAAAAGGAGAGCTCACTGAAATGAAGTTGGTACACAATTGTCATTTAATTGAATCAAATTTTTTAAATTAATGCATTTGCTAATTGCACCCCCCACCATAGATTTCAACCACCACCTCAATCCTGTGTGTGCATGTGGAGCAAGTGTTTGGGGCTTTAAAGAACAAGTTTGGCATACTACACATCTTCCATGGCCATGAGCATAGGTACTGGCATGACTTCAATCTGGTGCTGAAGGCAGAGATCTCATGTGTGCACACAGATTGGATGATGTCTTCCTCATCTGTTGTGTGCTCTATAACCTGGAGAAGTGTTGTGATGATCAGCTGCACCAAGCTGAGTGCACTGTCCATTTTAGCGACCTACTGAACCTGTAGAAGGGCGCCAGCTTGAATAAAAGTGGCATTTCTAAAACGTTTTCCTTCATTTTCTTTGTTTTTGGCCAGCTTTGTGTGGTGCTGTGCTGGACATCCCCAGGCTATCCAGCAGGCCAGCTGAAAGCTATCCTTGGGATATCCTCCACTACCATGGATCATACCAGGAAGAACTTGGGACACAACCAGTGGCCAGGATTTCACTCAGATAGATTGACCAAAAAGATCTTCCGCTGCCGGGAATCGAACCCGGGGCGCATGGGTGAGAACCATAAATGTTACCGACTACACCACAGCGGATTTGTTATATTTAAAGTGGTGTGACATATATTAGCATAATATTCTAGCGAGGCCCTTAAGGGCCTTATCTTACCTGCCGTCGAGCAGTTCCATCCTCTCCATGGAAGACGTGAGCCGAGGTGTGGAGTTACAGCCTATCCGATGTGCGGGACCCTGTTATAGCCCGTTTGAGGTTCCACTGAGCTAGCGGTTTTATTGCCAGCGCGCTCAATCTATCTCACAGTCCTCCTTTCTTTATGGCGCCGGTTGTGCAGTACATACGCGAGTGTGTGGCCGGGCCAGGTATTGCCCCCCCCCCTCTCCCTTTCTCCGTTCGTATACTCATGCGCCATGCACAGGAGTGCAGACGGCCCGCTACCACATCTACGACGGCTGTGCATGCGCCCACAACTGTCTCGACGTGGCGCACGAACAAGATGACCATGAGGTCTTGTCTGGCCCACGGAAGAAGAAGAGGCGAACAACAGAAGAAGAAGAAGACGACGACGAAGGCCAGCAGCAGGTGGAGGAGGCGGAGCAGGGAGAGGAGCCACTTACGCAGACACCGAGTAGCTGCTGCGCGTGCCTGGCGCAAACGGGCGGCGACCGTTGGCCGTACGATCCGCGCTCCCACCGCCTCCCGCCCGACTTCTTCCCCGAGCCGCACGCGATCGTCACCGCCACCTCCACTACCGCCACCACCGCCGTCGACACAAACGCACGAGGCAGCGGGGAGGCGCAGGGCGTCGACGACGATCGCCGGCGGACGGAGCGGCCCTTGTTCGAGTGCCACAGCAAGTGCGCCTGCGGCGTCGGTTGCCCGTCGCGGGTCGTCCAGAAAGGTGTCTCTCCCTCGCCTTTCCCCTTTCCCCACAGTGGGATTGGTTGGATTGGTTGCTGACATTGCGCCCGCGAGGCAGGGATCGCGCTGCCGCTGGAGGTGTTTGCGCACGCGAGCAAGGGCTGGGCCGTGCGCGTCCTGAGCGATGTCGAGCAGGGCCAGTTCGTGAGCGAGTACGCGGGCGAGGTGATCGCCACGGAGGAGGCGCAGAGGCGATGGCGCGACGAGTACGACCGAGCGGGGCTCAACTACCTGCTCGTCGTGCGCGAGTTCATGTACGCGTAGCCCTTCCTGTTGCTTGGCGCGGTGGCGTGTGCGTGCGCGGGTTCGGCTCTCATGTCAGTGCGCACGCAGCCCGGCGCGGGGAGCGACGCTGCGCACAAACATCGACGGCACGCGATTGGGCAACGTCTCGCGTTTCTTCAACCATTCGTGCGACCCCAACATGACGCTCTTCCTCGTCCGCGTGGGCTCGCTCATCCCTCGGTGCGAGCTTTGCTGTTTACGATTTTATATTTTATTTATTTTATTTAATTTTTACTTTGTTTTAATTCTCTTGCCCTGCGCAGAGTGGCGTTCTTTGCATGTCGCGACGTGCAGGCTGGAGAGGAGCTGACGTTCGACTACGGCCATGGCGAGGGTGATCACCCTACGGGATCGACAAACTCAGCTTTGCAGAGGCGACAGTGCCGCTGCGGCTCGGTTAACTGCCGCGGCTTCCTTCCTTTTGATCCCTTGGCATGATCCCACAAGAAACTCTTGCATGAAAAATGTGACGAACAAAAATAACGTGATTGGCAAATTTTTATCAAGCAAGGCCTGTGGCCCAATGGAAAGGCGTCTGACTACGAATCAGGAGATTCTGGGTTCGACCCCCAGCAGGCCTGTAGCTTCTCTTTTTTCGCCTCTTTGTCTCAGAGTACCACGAATAGACGAAGTGGGTCCACCGTTGGGCTGTATATGGCCCATTGAAACTTTTCTGCACTCTCATTGGGTGCTTTAATCTATGCCTTCTTGTCGCTCACACCTCCCAAAATGCGGAAACGGTGTTACAAGTTGTCTTGGGCAGCGTCCAAGTTTGCCTTGAGTTTAGCCACTCGGCCCCTTTTGGCCATCTTCAGCCGAATAAGGCCCACCACGATCACCGCTACGACCACAGCAATCGCCACCGGCACCGCCACCGACACGCCGATGATCAACGCGAGGTCATCGCTCGATCCCCTATCCTCTCCTCGTTGTCCTACCAGCACGCTAAGGTCTGTCCAATGCACATTGACCAACCACGCGTGTCAGCCACGATCAGAAGACCACCCCTCAGCCCACAGCGGCGCGTGACGAACCGGGATCGTAGGACATGTTGGCCGCGAAGTAGCGGAAAGACAGCACCAGGCTCGACGTCGTGGGGTCGGCCCCGAACTCGACTGGCGCTCGGGTCGAGTCGTCAGCGCCGTTCGTCGGCTGCACGAGGACGCCGTCGAGTTCGACAACCGACACGAAGCGCACCTCGGTCGCAATGGCGCGCACGCCATCAGAGCTCCTCTGTCCCTCGAGCGTCAGCGTCGTCACGCCGGCGGCGGTCGCCGGCTGGCTGACGCTGGCGAAGGGTGGGCTCACGGCCAGCTCGACCTCGAGCCTGTTGGACGCCGAGAGCCACGGCCACGACGAAACAGCGAGCGAGACCTTGGTGAAGGAGGGCACCACGGTGAAGGAGGCCAAGTCGCCGATGGACACGTTGGTGGCCTCATCGAACAAGAACACGCGCAGCTCGACTTGGGTCGACTGGTCGGTGCCGGACTCGAAGGTGACGGGCGAGCTGAAGGCAAACGCCTGCGATGCCCCGATGTCGTTGACGGGCAGCGCAGCCCAGGCGCCTGTGATTGCCAAGAGCTGAGCAAGCGCCCAATGCGACAGCGGCAAACAACGAAATGGAATGGCTTGGGCGAGCGACGCGATCCTACCGTAAAGAGCGCGGCCGGTTTGCACGCGGGTGCCGTCAGGCGAGACTTCGGCGATGGACGCAAATGCCAGCTCGACCGCTGCCTCCTCGACCGCCACGAGCTCACCGGTGGAGTCACCCGTGGCTGCGCGGCCAGGCCAACAACGTGAACGGCGGCCCTCTTGTCCCAGGCCGCCCGGCAAGTGAAAGCCTTGGTTTGGGCGTGCGTACCTTTGGGCACGATCTGGATGGCGTTGGTGGACGTGTTGAAGTACAGAATGGGCTGCGTTGAATCCGCGCCGCTACCCGCTGGGGTAGTCGTGTTTGATGTGATGGACTGGGTCCTCACGCAGCCACCTTCAACACAATCGCATGAGGTGAGCAGGTGATTTATAATTAAACAGATAAATATAATTGGAAAAGAGTGTTTTCTACCCAAGTCGTAGGACGACTGTGGGGTGATGGTCAGCTGTCCGCTCTGGACCTTCCACACGCCCGGGGAAGGGCACGACAGCGCTGGCCACTCTAGAGAACGTTGGCGGGTCACCAACAGGGATCAGTTTACAATAGGGCTATCCTTTCGCTCAAACCCAACCGGAACAGGACCGCCACATACCCGCTTGAGAAGAGGGCTCGACCTGAATGGAAACGTCGCCGTTCTGATTCCAATATGCCCCGAATGACATTATGCCTGTGGTGTGTGTGTGTGATGTGTGTGTGTGTGTGTGTGTGTGTGTGTGTGTGTGTGTGTGTGTGTGTGTGTGTGTGTGTGTGTGTGTGTGTGTGTGTGTGTGTGTGTGTGTGTGGGTGTGTGTGTGTGTGTGTGTGTGTGTGTGTGTGTGTGTGTGTGTGTGTGTGTGTGTGTGTGTGTGTGTGTGTGTGTGTGTGTGTGTGTGTGTGTGTGTGTGTGTGTGTGTGTGTGTGTGTGTGTGTGTGTGTGTGTGTGTGGCTCTTGGCATAATCATCGGGAGTACACAAAACACACATCAGGTTGCTTACCAGTTGTATTTCCGACACAAGCGACAGAGATCGGTGCGTTCTGGAGCCATATGGACGGAGTAGGAGAGAAAAAGAGTGGAAGACTGACTCCTATGCCATCCGGTGGAGGAATGTAAGATTTGTGTACGTAAATAGTTTGTAGAGCAATTCGTACCAGCGTAGCGGGTGGCCTCCACGTGGGCGGGCGCATTTTGGGTCCACTGCGCTCCGGCGATCTGGATGCCTACCGGGTAGAGGTCCTCGGAAAAGGCCTTGGCTGAAGTCTTGACACTGACCGGCTGAAACTGCGCCCAGTGGCCGCCAAAGATGGACAAACCTTGCCGATGCAAACACCGAAGGTGTGCGTTACCAAAAATGGAATGATATGGAGGACGAGAAAAAGCGAGTGGACCTACCGCGGTGAGACGACGTTATATTAACGCTTCCGTACTGCGTCCATTGGCCGAAAAAAGAGGCAGCCGCTGTTGCATGCCGCCACTTAACAGTGAGAGCTTGTTCTCCTGGTACATCAAGAGCCCGGCGTACCGACGGTATAGAAACCCCAGCTAGAATTAGTGATATACTGCGTAGTGACCTCACCGTCGATGTTGGCCACGAAGGGCCCACGCTGCACCCACTCGCCAGCATTTATAATGGCTGAAAGGGTAAATGGACCATCGATCAGCGCACAGGGCTTGGGATACACTTCATAATCTCTGGAAGACGTGTACCCACTGTCCCATTGGTCGATGTTACGTCTAAACTACCTTGCTGCTCAAAGCTTGCTCCCTGCGCCACCTCAACTCCTGCATGTGGAAAGTGAACTTGAGGTTGAAAATGTTTGTTCGGTGTGCGTGGGGTGACGCACCAACGCGTTGGTTGGTCGTGACGGTGAGACTTCCTGACTGCACCAAGTATGCACCTTGCCCCACGTACAACGCCGCTGTAGTTTCACATGTTTAGTTGAGTGCATAGTGCCTTCCACGTGTGGCGTTGGTTGTCGGGGAGAAAGATGTACAGCCGTTGATGATCAAAGCGGCCGAGAGGGTCAAGTTGCTGTACACTTGGAGCCACGGCACAGCATCGGACTGCAGCCCCACTTTAACGACAGTGGTAGTGCTACACCAGTAGTGAGTTCACGGAGAGGGTATGATCATTTTGTTAAGATCGACCCATATTGCCTTAGTTGTGATAGGGGGCTTGTACGTGATGAAGAGGGGTTGGCGAATGGTCACGGTAGGCTGTTGGGAGAGGTAGGGGCCCTGCAGGCGCACCATGTCGCCCGGTGCACTGGCGTTCACGGCCTCCGCAACTGTCGTAAAGTTGCAACCCGACTCGCATACATCAAGAAGCACTGCGTCCCCTCCCGCACGTCAGAAGAAGCCTTTGAGAATAGAAGCAAGAGAAATACCAGCGCTGGAGCATGTGAATGAGGCCACAAGAAGGCAGCTCACCCACAGCAGCCGAAGTGACAGCCTCTTGTCCATGGACACCAAGCTGATTGTTTGATAGTGTTCTTCGGAGTAATTGGCGGACGAAATTGCATCGCCCAACCAACCTCTGTGTGTGGCATGTTGTAAGATTGACGCGACTGGCTTACAAAGGGGGCGTTTGATTCGTGGGACTAAATTATATTGCTTTGTTTTTCTTTCCTCTTGTTCAGTAAGTTTCGTAAGACTGGCCTCGGCCGAAGAGGCCCATGGTCTTGCGGTAGGAGAACAAGCAGCCGTCCTTGACGAGGCCCGGCAGCGACACCCAGAAGGCGTACTGCGGGATCTGGTTCTCGATGCCCTCCTCCTTTCGGTACCACTTGTTGAACGCGAACCCCGCCGCAAAGTAGACGATCGTCACCGAGAACAAACTGGGCCGTTGTGACATCAAGGGCACAAAGGCGTGGCGAGAAGATAAGAGCAGTGATAACGGATTGGGTGGAAGGCAGAGAAGAAAAATAAATAAAGAACGAAAAGCGATGAGAGAGGAGAAAGAAGAGGGACATACACGATGATGAAGATCCAACCACCGGCCAGCCCGCCGTCGTCATCACCGCCGCCTCCGCCGCCTCCGCCACCACCGCCGCCGCCGCCGCTCTTGGCCGGGCAGGCGTAGACCGACTTCCAGTCGAAGAAGAAGTTGTTGAAGGTGGGCTCTGCGCCGCTCGGGCCCTGAGATAACAACGGGGTCGGCCGAAGACGATCGATGAGCATCCCGCGCGTGGTGCTTTGCATGGGGAAGGGCCAACGTACGGGCACCATGCGGCCCACCGAAGTGAAGCTGGGGTCGCAGATGAAGTCGATGGTGGTCGTGGCCTTTGCGCCGGTGCTCGCGCTGGACGTGAACACGACACGGAAGCCCTGCAAGCACTGGTCAGGCTACTTTACGCCCATGCCGCCACCGCCACCAGGCTGGATGCAAGCGCGTGAGCGAAACGCCAAACGAACCTGTTCGTTTCCAGCACGCGGGGACGCGCTCCATTGGGCCGTGGTAAAGTCGCCCAGCGCCCAGCCGCCTTACATACGCCATAGTGTCGCATTGAGGAAAGGGCGGTGAGAAGAGAGAAGAGAGAAAAGAGAAGACCACGAAAGCGGCGGAGGAGCGAAGTACCGGACGACGAGCCGACGATCCTCTGGCACAGGGCGATGTTCTGGGCAGTTCCGCACTGGAAGGGAGAGCGCAGATTTGGGGTAAGAAGCAAGTTTTTTTTGGGGGGGAGACTGCCGGAGCCGGAGAAAGAGAGCGAAAGGGTAGAGAGGGAAGAGGGTCGGCGGGCGGCGTACGGGAGTGGTCGTGCAGGGAGTGTAGCTCACCACATAAGAATCCCACGTCGTGCTCTGATGAATTTGATTAATAGGGAATTTAAAAAAAATAGAAAAAAAGATTAGTTATTGCGGGGGGGGGCAAAGAACGAAGGGAGAGGAAGAGGGGAAAAACCTGCGGATAGGAGCGGAGGGAAGAGATGTCGTAGCTACGTCCATTGATGGTATTCTGGCACACCGACTGGCCCGCAGTAAGAGAAGCGAACCAAAACAGGAGGGCGGTGACGAAGGTCAAGTGCCGGGCTTTCATCTTTGCTGCGGGAGAACGAAAGAGAAAGTGCTTGGCCAAACAAGAAACAAGGGGGACGCGACTTACGGAAAGAGGAAGAGAGGACTCCCAGCCCCACGAACAATGGCGAATTGCCCGGACGATAGGGAAGATATTTCCCGACCATTGGCGGCCCTGCTGCCCTAGTCCGCCTATCTCAAACCTTTCACATTTTTCAATCAGCGAAATATTAGTTCCTGGTCTGAAAACGTTTTTATATTGCCACTACTTGGGTCTCCAGGATACAAGGCTCTTAAGATACCTAACTGCGCACCACAAGCTCAAAAACAGCCAACGCAGCGTGTTATATTCTTTTTTTTAACTGGAACACAAGAGACTCACACGCCCACCATGTCGTTGCCGCCCTGCCCACATCGTGTATACCCACCAAGCGAGCCAGGCACCTCGCACCTTGATATTGAAAGATTTCTCCCTTCCCCGGAGAATGCATGCCGGGTTGAAGTCGACTTTCAAGCTCTGCAGTTTCCAGAGTCTGCGCAGTGCCCTTCTTATTGTAGGCTCTCCACTCTCCTCCGTTTTTTTTCACGCTGCAAACAGCCCCTCCCCTCTTCTTGTTCAGTCACCAGGGCTCCCAACAGCGCCTATGCGCACATTCCCGCACACCTCTCCACCGACTTTTGTCTCACAGGGCCTGCCGACATAGCTCCCGTCATCCAAAGCGGGTCGACCCCATCAGAGAACCCCGAGACAGGTAGGTGAACTTGTATCACTTTGTCTTTGTTGTGTGGTCGAATGTCACCTTACACTAACCTCTACACAAACACAATACAGACACACAAACACAATTCTTTCCAGACCGACTCTACTACATCGCAAACGGAAAGGCCGTATGCAAGTTCTGTGGCAAAAACTTCCAAACATCCCAAGCCGCCGGGAGTCACGTCAAGACGTGCCAGAAAGCAACGACTTCGTCATCATCGACACCATCAACCCTCGCCTCAGTATCACCTCCTACATCATCCGATCGCAAGCGGAAGCGGGTCAGCACGTCCCCCTCCCCATCCTCCTCCTCATCCTCCACCTACGTTTCTGTCCTCCATGGCCAGTACGCTCCATTGCCCACCCAACCTTCCATCGGCCAGCACGGCCCACCATCGACTGGCCTGTGCGTGCCCAGCCTGGGCGAGGCGAGAGACCAGCTGCCGCGTCTGGATCAGTGCAGGGAGAGAGATCCTTGGCGACTCCGCTTCTACGCCATCCCCGGTTCGTTGGAAGGCTTCGACTGTATTCGAGCCGAGTTTCGGTGCACCGACGCGTCGGCCGTGGTCCAGCTTCGGGAGGCCATACGGTTACCCTACGCCGACCACTACACCCTAACCTGCCCTCGACCCGAGGAGTTTGGCCTGTCGCACGGCCAGGCCGACGTCAAGCTTCACGTGACGCTTCTCCACCCGACGGGACTGCCCTTGCTTGTCGACGCGGTCTACTTTGTGCCTTTGGATTTCCCAGGTATGCCCTTTTGCGTAATAATTGTGTTTTTATTTTATTTTATTTATTTTATTTGTTTTGTTTTACATTCTTTTTAAGACTTCTCTTTCGATATATGGACGCCCTCACCCCATTCCTCCTCTTCTCAGCCACGATCAGGGCACAGGGCGAAGACCCGGCCGACCCATCCTCGCCGCCAGCAGACGGGAGCCCTTTTGTGGGGTCAACCGACGTTTCGAATCCTGCCGACGAGGAGGAGACACGATCGGAGCCATCATCGCCAGAAACAGACGACGACGCCTACGAGCCGAACGGTCAGAACGACCAGGTCGACGAGAACAACGAAAGCGAGGAACGCGACGAGATGGCAAAGGTGGAGGAGATGAAAGAGAGCGAAGAAAGGGAGGGAGCGGAAGAGAGTGACGAGAAGGAGAAGAACGAAAGAGGCGAGAAGAGCGAAGGTAATGACGAAAAGAGCGAACAGAATCTCGAGAATGCTGAGAGCGACGAGAGTGACCGCGCAGGTGTGATTGGATGGCTCCGAGATGACCATTATGGAACCGCCAGTACAATGAGCCGATTCAGCGCCGGTGCTCACTTGGACTGGGATGCCGCGCTAGCCGTGATGAAAGAGAGGGAGCGAGCGCTGCCACCCAAAGATTTCGCTCAAGTCTACACGAGCCAGCGCTCTATGCTCGTCTCGTGGATGATGGAAGTGGCAAACGACCTGGAACTCGAGCCCACCACCCTCCACCTCGGCGTGGCCCTTCTCGATACCTTGGTGGCCCGGTTGGGTGACCAGGTCATCAATCTTACACGCTTCCAGCTCCTGGCCGCGACCTGCATTCTCACCGCCGGTACGGCCAGAGATGACTTGTTTGTTTGGTTTCTTATTTTTTTATCTATTCATTATTTTGTCTTGGGAACAACATTGTTTTTTTAAAAAATGAAAATATTATTATGTCAAGTTTTATCTGATATGAATGGTTTTGGTTCGTGAAACACAGCCAAGGTGGAGGAAAACAAGGCCCGCGTGCCCTCGGTGTCTGAACTCTGCCAGCGCTGCCAAGCCCAATGGGAACCACGTCTAATGGTGAGGATGGAGAGCTTGCTTCTCGACCTGCTCGACTGGGACGTGCGGCTACCAACCGCAAGGCACTTCCTCGACCTGTTCGGGTGCCTTGGCGCCTTATCGCCCTACGACGACTCGGCCTACGCCACGGCTCCATCACACAAGCGGTCCTCCCTGAAAGAGTCGGTTCATGGGCTCCTGGACCTTAGTTTGCGCGGTACGCCACAGGTTGTTCTGTCTCTTGCGCCACTCGAGTCTCACCCACACACACGTCGTACACAACACACGCACACGCACAACCTTTTACAGACAACGAGGTATGCAACTATCGGCCATCTGTGGTGGCTGCTGCCGCTCTCGCCTTGACACGGCGCGAGCTCAATCTGGAGCCCACCTGGTCCAAACAGTTGGAAGAGATTACAGACATCGAACTCGAGATGTTGAGAGACTGCGCGGATAGGCTAGCCTATATACGGCGGTACCTCTCCCCTGCGCTTCGCCGCTGTCTGCTGATGCAGCTCACGCCGCCGCACGAGGTCCACAACCAAGACCCAACAGCCACCGATTATTAAAAAAATCGGAGACTCAAACCAATGAATAAAATTTATTATTATTATTTTTTTTTTAGATTTTTTAGGTCGGAAAATATGCGACAAAAATTGTTATTCACACTCGACTCGTCTACTACAACGCCGCCGAGGCGGTGTTAGGATTAGAGCTCCTTGGAGAGCTTGCGGTTGGGGCTGCTGATGTCCTGGTGGTCCAGGAGGCCGCGGGACGCGTCCTTGGCAGCCACGGCCGCGATGTCGTCGGCCGACGACGAGCGCCGCAGCCGCGGCTTCGGCTCCTTCCGCACCGGCACGTGCAGCGGGTCCAGTCCCGCCTCCTTGTTTCGTCGAATACGCTGCACACACACACACACACACATCACACACATCACACACATCACACGTCAGCCAAGACACACACACACACACACACACACACACACACACACACACACAACACACACCTCTTGGATCTGTCGGTTGAAGACGAGCGGGTTGAAGGCGGTGTGCTCGACCTCGTCGGGGTTGACGGGGTCCTTGAGCTTGTCGCCCTTCTTCTCCTTCTCCTTCTGCTTCTTCTTGCGCTCCTGCTTGCGCTTGTCGTCCCAGATGTAGAGCTCCGGCGTGCCGTCGGCGGTGATGGCCGGGTCGGGCAGCTTGACCGTGCAGGTCATCGACGCCCGCACCTTGGCCACCAGCTGCGGGTTGGGCTTGATGATGTACCGCCTGTTCTTCACCAAATTGAACGCCTACGCACACACACACACACACACACACACACACACACACACACACACACACACACAACCAGCGCGTGAGTGTCGTCGTCGTGTGGTCGAGGTGTGGTGGGCAGTACCTCGAAGTAGGTGAGGTTGTGCTGTTCGATGAGGTAGGCGAGGACCAGCGCCACGGCGAACTCGGAGTTGCGGCCGTGGTAGGACACCAGCACCTTGCCGTGCTCCTCCATCGCCGCGCGCACGAATTGGATCACCTCCTGGACAGGTTTGAAATAAAATTAAAACATTTCTGTATTAAATATTTTAAAAAATATTTTAAATTAAAAATAAACAAAGGGAAAATAAAATGTACCATCAGCTTGACGTCCTTGAGGGCGGCGATCTGGAGGTATTCGAACTGCTGCGGATGCGCGTTGGCCACCTCGCTACAGTTGATGACGTGCGTGAAGTCTGGCACACCACACACACATACACCACACACCACACAAGCTTGCTCAGTCAGTGCGCGCATGTGTATGGCGCGTGTGCGTGCGTGCGTACTGTAGTGGAACTTGAGCTGGTTGATGTCGTGGTTGGCCTCGTTGCCGAGGTAGAGGTGCGGCGTGAGCTTGTTGATGATCTCGTGGTAGTGGTCCGTCTCGGTGGCCTGGCCCGGGCGCTGGTCGCCCGTCTTGAGGGAGTGCGCGAGCGTGTGGCGGTGGTAGCGCGACGTCGGGCTGTACAGGAACTCCTCGTTGTTGTTGTTGAAGATCATCGGACCGCTCATGCCTGTTTTCGTGTTCCCCTCCACATCAGCACACACACACACACACACACACACACACACACACACACACACACACACACACACACACACAACACACGCACGCACAACACACACAACACGCGCGCGCACACACGGATAGGTGTGGCGTACTCATGGAGGCGCGAGGGTCGACGGCGGAGGCGGGGTGGATGGCGGAGTTGGTGGGCGAGAGCTGCAGGGACGCGGAAAGGCGGGCGGACTCCTGGAGCTGGGGCATCATCACGTTGAGCATCTCCTGGAACTTGACGATCACGTCCTCCAGCGTGGGCCTGGCCATCGATTAAATAATTAAAAAAACCAATTATTATAACAATTTTTCAATTAAATAAAATATTAGGTTGGAGGGAGGTGTACCGCATGAGAGGGTTGCGCATGAAGATCCACTGGAAGAAGCGGAGGAGGTGCGGGTTGTTGTCGATCTTTGCTCGCTTCTCGGCGGTGATCAACTCCTATGTTTGGACATCACGAAACCACATGTGTTGATGTTCAACGTGGAGGCACTCGAGAGCGGTAGTCGCCAGGGACTCGCCGAGAAGGGCGAGAAGGAGGAGGAGGAAGGAGGGGAGCGGTACCTGGCCCAGGTAGGTCACGCGAATAAAGAAGCGCACCCAATCGTTGTCTGTACATGCAAAAAGGAACAATAAATTAGCAAAATGATTTCGAAATCGTTTCAGAAAGCAGCGGATCGGCGGACCGTAGAAGAGGAACTCGCCGGTGAGGAGTTCGTAGAGGAGACAGCCCAGAGCCCACACGTCCGATGCCTTGTTACAGCCCGTCTGTGGTCGCGCACGTAACAGGAGCCAGAGAGTTGAAATCAACCGATTGGACAACGCGTTTCGCTTTTGATAGGACGGGGGGGGAGATCATAGCTGTACCTTCTTGCGGCGATCGTACTTCTGGAGGTCGTCCTTCTTGTTGGCGTAGGCCGCGTTCAACATCTCCGGACCTAAACGCATTTACCAAAATAGGGGAAAAAGATGAATAAATAAATAATAATAAAACAAAAAGTGCCAAGGGGACGAGGGCGCACTCTTGTTGAATTCGGTGCCGCGCGAGCGGGTGGTGTAGCCGTCGTCCTCGCTTTGGTAGACCGTCGATTCGCCGAAGTCGGCGAGGCACACGTTGAACGGCGGCTTGTCGCTCCGCGGATTCAGCAGCTCCTCCTGTTGTTGTTTTTGTTTTTTGTTATTGTTTTGTATTTGGTTTTTGTTTTCGTTTTTGGTTTGCAACGACGCGTGATGTTAGTAAAGCGGCTAGAGGGAGAACGAGGGAGGGCGAGCGGTAGGACCTCTTCGATGTTGGGGTCGATGGGGTCGATGAGCACGTTGTCGCACTTGAGGTCAAAGTGGTTGATCTTGAACTTGTCGCCCTTGATGCATATCTTCATCGTCTCGAGCACCCGCGAGAAGATGTTGAGGTACAACATCAGGTTCTCCGACAACGGCCTGTCGACGTTCATTTTTTAAAAAAATTAAAATAATTATTTTAATTTAAATTAAAATAATTAAAATAAAGTAAATATAAATGTAAATAAATTTGAGAGAGAGAGAGAGAGAGAATGTGTTACCTGGTCTGGCGCAATCGCCATTCCTTGAGGGAGCAGCGGTAGAAGCGCATGATGACCCAGTAGTGCTCCTCGCTGACGCCGTAGTCGTAGAGCTTGCAGATGCGCTTGTCGTCCTTGTAGGCATCCAACACCAGAATCTCCGTGAAGATGTCGTGCAGCACGCACCGATCTGTCGTTTACGAAACACGAAACACGAAAACGAAAATTCATGTAAATACGAATTGCTAAGCAGCTAGGAACGTGTAACAAAGGCGAGAAGGGTGGCCACAACGAACCCCATATGGACTTGGGCAGTTCCATGAGCTTGACCGCCACGTTCAAGTTCTCGCTGCCCACCGTGCATTTGTACACTGTGCCGTAGGCCTAGAACACACACAACACACACACACACACACACACACACACACAAACACACACACACACACACACACACACACACACACACACACACACACACACAACGGTGAGGATCGGAGAGAGGACATGTGGAGGAGTCTGGCGTGCACGTACGCCGATGGCGATGCGCTTCATGTGCTGGTACTGCTCGGGCGAGAACAAGCGGTTGGTCAGCAGCTTGAGCATGCGATAGGCGCCCTCCTTCATCTCCAGGCTGCGCTCGACCAGCTCCGGAATGATGGGCCCGTTGGCCGGGTGGTTGATGTCTGTACGTTGTGTCGACACATATGCGGTGACCGCGGTAAGCAGTGAGATAACGAAAGGAGCTCGTCGAGCATGAAAATGAAAGGACGACGCACGAGAGTGGAGCAGGAATGGAATGTTGAGCTTCTTGTTGTTGACCGGGAACTGATCTGTGTACAGTGGCTGCAACGTCCCCCTGCAACGAATCAACACGACGGTTAAAACTAATACTAAATAAATATATAAATATAAAATAAAGAAAACGAAAACAAGAACGAAGAGAGAAGAACGAAGCAGAGGAAAGGAGAGGGAAAGTGTACATGGGCGTGAGGAGCAGAGAGAAGATGAGTTGCAGGAAGGTGATGTGCAGGGCCTTGTCCATGTAGATCTTGCGCTCGTTTCTCTCCGTGAGGTAGAGCTGGTTTCGCTCGATGATGTCCTCCGGGCTCAGCTCGTCAAAGTCGTCCAGCATGCCTTCAACCAATCACACACGATCATCAGCCGCCATGTGGACCTCAGCGCATTCTTTGCATGCTGACGAACGCACCGGTGAGGTTCTCGATGTCCTCGAGAATGCGTCGATTGGTGGACTGCTTGACGAACCGGAGCGAGGGATCGCTCTGTAGAATGCGATGCTCTGTCCAACACAAACATCGTCAATGACACAGTGTAATGCAATGATATAAATTAATATCAAGTAATATAAAATAAATATAAATATAACAAGCATACCGATATCGGAGAGCGTTTTGCCGCCGGCGGGCACCATCAACTGCGGGAACTTCTGTGGCTTCTCGCCGAGGGCCTCCTTAAGGAACTCCTCCTGCTTGAAGTTGTGCTGGCGCAGGTCCTCCGTGAAGCGCAGCTTGGGAATGAGGCTCGCCGAGTTGCTCTTCTCCAGCCCGCCCGTGCCTGTATCGCGGTCCCCGCCACCCCCGGGCGAGTCAGGTCCACGTGCCGCATACAGAATTTGGTGTTGTGGAATGTGAGACACGACGGCGTGGAGTGTACCGCTGGGAATGGTGAGCGGCGCCGAGCGGTTGGGAGAGAGCGGGCTGGTGGTGATGGAGGCGGCGGTGGCGCGAGGCGAGGACGAGGCCGAGTGGTCGCTGCCGCCCGTGTCCGAGCCGCCGAAGGTGACCTTGAGCTTGGGCGACGGCAGGGTCGCACCGTCGCTCCCGCCCGTCGGGCGCTTGGGCGTCGCCGGATGCGTCGACATGATCGGCTTCTTGGGCGTGCGCGGCGTTATCCTTTTATAAATAATAATAAAATAATAAAATAAAATAATAAAATAATAATATCAACAATTAGAATTTTGGCATATTTTCAGAAAAATATAGTGTGCACGTGAGCAGGTATGGTGCGGTGAGTACCGTCGGCGTTCTTGGATTTCGATGAGCTTGCGGCCCTCCTTGCCCTCCTTGGAGCTGTTGGCGCCGCTGCGCGTGGGCGATCCCGGCATGGGCGTCGATTCGGAGTTGGCGGCCGGGAACTTGAGCGAGGGGATGGCAGGCCGCGCGCTCGGCGAGCCCGGCGACAGTCGCGGCGACGCACGCGACGGCGAGCCGGTCACGCTCGTGCGCGGGCTCACCGACTTGATCTGTTCATGCTTTGATCACACCAACCAAATTAATACATTAAATTATAAATTATAATATAATTTAATTGTTAAGAATATAATTAAATTAAAAAAAAGGAGGGAAAATGTGGGGCACCTCATGAGGATGCTGCCGGTCTTCGGCGTCGGATTCGGCGGAGCGGCCGAGGTTGGTGCCCTTGCCCACCGCCGCCGAGCCGTCCTTGGTCTCGTTGGCCGTCAGTTTGAGGCCCGGAATGGCAGGCGGCCGCCTCACGCTCTGTGCGGACCGCACGCAGGCGCAGTCGTGAGACGGGCGGCCAAGCAGCGCGAGGCGATCTGGCCTCCAGGTGATAAAACGAGCGGGCGCGGGGTACCGGCGAGGGATGCGGGCTCTCGTCGCGGTCGCTCCGCTCGGAGTCGCTGTGGTCGGTCGCCATGGCGGTCTGGGCCTCCTCCTCGTCGTCGTCGCTCTCGCCCTCGCTGCTGCTGTGCTTGGCGTGCGGCGACACTGGACGCTGGTGCTGGTGTTGGTTCGTGGAGGCGGCCGGCGGGCTGGGCGCGTTCACTGCGGCCGCCGTGGTCACGACCAACGTGGTGCCCTTGCCCACCGCGGCCGAGCCGTCCTTCGTATCGGCCGCCGTGAGCTTCAGGCCCGGAATCGCCAGCTTGGCCATCACCTTGGGCACCGGAGACCGAGGAGCCTTTGGGACAGCGTGACATCAGGCTCAGCACTGTGTGTTGCGTGCGTGCATGCGTGCGTTGTGTGTGTGTGTGTGTGTGTGTGTGTGTGTGTGTGTGTGTGTGTGTGTGTGTGTGTGTGGTGCGCGTGTGTGGTGTTGCATGTGGTACCTCGTCCGCATCGCTGTCGCTGCCCTCGGAGGAGCTGTCCGAGTCGACGGCGTCAAAGTTCTCCAACGAACCGACCTTGAGGACGATGCCCTTGCCCACGGCCGCCGAGCCGTCCTTGGTATCGGCGCCGGTCAGCTTCAGCCCCGGAATCGCGATCTTTGCTGGCACCGGCGTCGGCTGGTGGCAATACGAGAGCAGGCTGAGCACACCACACACACACACACACACACACACACACACACACACACACACACACACACACACACACACACACACACGGCAGTGATGAGAAACCTTGGGTGGCTCTTCGTCGCTCTCGCTCTCGCTGCTCGTGCTGTCGGCCGCGCGAAGGTCCTCGTGGCTGGCGGCCTTGAGCGTGAGCACGGTGCCCTTGCCCACCGTCGCCGAGCCGTCCTTGGTGTCAGCGCCGGTCAGCTTGAGCCCCGGGATGGCCAGCTTGGCCACCACCGGCTGCGGCGCCGCCGGCACGTCCTCCTCGCTCTCCTCATCGCTGCTGCCCGTGTTGCTATTGCTGTCGACACTCGCGTCTGGGGCGCGGACGGGCGAGCGCAGGTCCTCGAGGCTGCTGTTCTGCGAGGTGTTGCCCGTGCTCTTGAGGGTGAGCACGGTGCCTCGGCCCACCGCCGTGGAGCCGTCCTTGGTGTCGGCGCCGGTCAGCTTCAGCCCCGGGATCGCGATCTTGGACACCACCGCCTGCGCGCGCGCATGATTGGCGTTGTGTGAGCAAAAGCAAGTGTGATGATGATGATGATGATGATGATGATGATGAACGCAGAGATAAGAAGACGCACGGGAGGCGCTGGCGCGTCATCCTCGCTCTCGGATTGGCTGCTGCTGTCGCTCGACGACGCGGCCTTGAGCGTGAGCACGGTCCCCTTGCCGATGGCCGCCGAGCCGTCCTTGGTGTCGGCGCCGGTCAGCTTCAGCCCCGGGATGGCCAACTTGGCCACCGCCGGCTTCACCGGCGAGCCCTGGTGTGCCTTGGAGGGAAAATAATGTTTAAAAATAGAGAAAATGTAAAACAAATGACAGAAAATTTTGGATGGAGGCGTTACCTCATTGTCGCTTTCGCTTTCGCTTTCTGTTTCGCGTTCGCTTTCGGACTTGTCATCGCCGCCCTCGTCGTCGCCGTCGGCATCGGTGCCCTCCTCCGTCTCGTCGTCTGACGAGTTCGCCCGGTCTGCGTGAGAACGGCTCGAGTCCACGGTCGTGCTCGTGGGCGACTTGAGAAGCGTGGTGCCCTTGCCCACCGCTGCCGAGCCGTCCTTGGTATCAGCGCCGGTCAGCTTCAGCCCCGGAATCGCGATCACCTTCTTCTTAGGCTGTCCACACACACGCACAAGCACGCACACACACACACACACACACACACACACACACACACACACACACACACACACACACGCACACGTTGGCGTCTACTTGAGTGCTGCGAACAAGTCAGTGAAGCTTACCTCGGGAGTAGAAGCGGCGGTTGGCGACTTCATGATGACGACGTTGCCCTTGCCCACGGCCGAGGAGCCGTCCTTGGTCTCGGCGCCGCTGAGCTTGAGGCCCGGAATCACCAGCTTGCCGGACGACGACGACATGGACGAGACTGAGCCTCGCGACTGCTGCCCCTCGTTGTCATCTGAGCTTTCGTCGTCCTCGCCTTCCGTCACTGCACACACCGCCAATCGCGAATGAGCGAAAACGAAAGCGACAAGAAAACGATGAGGAATGCAGGAAAAAGAAAAGAAAAGAAAAAGATTCGAAGCTTACTCTCGGTTTCGGTGCGGCTGCCGTCGGAGGTGAGCTCGGTGGTGTTGAACGTCGACGAGGACGTCATCTCAACGGTGATTTGCTGGCCGCTGTGAGAACCGCTGCTGTCCGATAGACGGAGCGGAGGGATCATGGTCACGATCGACCCGATGCTCACGCGCGGCTTCAGCATGTCCTCGTCATCGGAGCTGCTCTCGGCCGCCGAGCCCTGCGACTCGGCGCTGGCGAGCTCCCGAGCTGCACGACCCTTTTGTTAGTCTAGTGTAAATAAATAAATAAATAAATAAATAAATAAATAAATAGCTCTAAAATCAAAATAAAGATAGGAATTGAATATTAAAACAATTTTAAATAAAAAACATACCAAGAGCAGCGGAGCCTTCCTTGGTCAGAGAGGCGCCCAGCTTGAGTCCGGGGAGGGTGATGGCCTTGCCCACCTTCTTGCCGATGCTGCCCATGTTGATGCTGCTCTTCAGTTGGCCGAACGTCTTCTTCTCGTGGCTCGCCGGCTCGCCCGACCCATCGGCCGCCCCGTTGGCCGAAGCCGAGGTCCCCGCCGACGCCAACGTCCCGACCGAGCCAGCCGACGAGTCCTTGGCGCGCGACCAAGTGGGCATGCTTCGCATTCCCCAGTCGCCCCTGGCCCCCATCGCCAAACGTTAGCCAGGGCTCGCCGCACACGCACACGCACACGCACACGCACACGCACACGCACACGCACACGCACACGCGAGGACACACGGTGATGCGCGTACTTCTCGCCAGAGTGCTGCGCGGGGATACGGCGGTTGCTGGTGCGTATGTAGGAACCGCTCACGCGGTTGCGCTTCTTGTCCTCCTTGAGCTGCGCGCGATCGGGGACGACGACGGGATCGTCCCGGTTCTGCGACAGCACCGCCCGCGAGGACGACACCAGCTCGGACCGCTTGGGGGAGTCCTCCGCGTGGCCCGTCACCGACGACAGCGCCAGCTTCAGCGGCGAATCTGCACACGCGCGCGTTACTTGGTTCGTGCTTGTGCGTGCGTGATGTGCGTGATGTGTGTGTGCGTGTGTGTGTGTGTGTGTGTGTGTGTGTGTGTGTGTGTGTGTGTGTGTGTGTGTACCGGTGAAGCTCATGGACTGGGCGCGCGCCTTGCGTTTGGCGGCCTTCTTGATGGGCTCCTTGCGCGGCGACAGGGCCGGGGTGCTGGCCACCCGCTTGGGGTCGACCATCGTGGTCGACGAGGTGGCCAGCGACGAGGGCGGGGGCACCTCGCCGGTGATCTTGCGCGGCAGCGGGATCGTGGGCAGCGAGCTCGACTGCTGCATCTGTAGCACGCCCTGGGCCCGCAGGTCCGGCGATGCCATATTGGGCAGCGACTGCGACACACCTGACGCCTCCGGGCTGCGCGCGTGTGACTGTCGTGTGTGTGTGTGTGCGTGTGTGTGTGTGTGTGTGTGTGTGTGTGTGTGTGTGTGTGTGTGTGTGTGTGTGTGTGTGTTGCGTGTGTCGTGATGAGCGGGAGTGGTCGCCGAGCGAGCGAGAGGATTGGCGGGGAGACAGAGGTACCTCGATGTACTGCGCGTTCTTGAGAATGATCTCGTACTCGAGGGAGATCTGGCGCGCGAGGAAGTCCATGATGCGCAGCTGGTAGAACTTGCGCTTGATCTTCTCCGTCTTTTGCTCGGCAAAGCACAACAGGATCTGGAGTGCGCCACGCACAATGCCAATGCCACGTCAGCACACACGCCCAGCATCGGCGTCCCACGGCAACAACGCAAGACACACGAAACGAGCTCGGGAGATCGTGCGGGAGATTGTGGTTTCACGAACCTGAAGGTGGAGGGCGCACAGGGAGAGGGTGGACGAGTCGAAGCCGTCGCTATTGTACAATTTAAGGAATGTGAGGTAGTGGTGGCTGATGAAGAATTCCGTGTAGGCCTTGTTGCACGCGAACGGGTTGCACGGCGTCATCAGGATCTGGCCGAACAGCTGCAGCATCACCTTCTTGACCTGCCAACAAAATAATTTGCAAAATTAATTCGAATGTTTGTAATAAAACCATAAAAATGTGAGGGGAAAATACCTCGAAATTGGTGAAGTGGTTGCCCTGGCCGAGGAAGCGCATGAAGTAGCCGGTCTGGGGCCCGATGAGGAAGCCCAGCTGCTCCAACAGGCTGACGCACCACGCAATCTCACTGCAATCGGTCGACCAACCAATCAGTTATCAATCACGTCACCAATCGCAAAAGAGATCGGGGGAGGGTGTTTGGGGGGGTGGAGGGGGCAGCATGTACTGGTCCTCCTCCTGGTTGGTGGTCGTGTCGTCTTCGGCGCTGTTGACGCGGGTGAGCCGGGCATGCGGCAGGCTGAGCGACGAGGCGCCCGACAGGTGGAGCGGCGACGTGGGGAATTTGCGCTCCTCGATGTACTTGAGCTTGACCCCCACCAGGGACACCAGCGACGAGAAGAGCTTGATGATCTGGCGACACGTGCGACGAGATCATGCATCGTGGTGGCGCGATTTAGAGATGTCACGCAATGGAGATGATGATGATGATGATGATGATGAGTACCTGCAGTCGGTATTCGGTGAGCGTCTCCTTGCTCTCGTGTGAAGTGATCTCTTGAATGGTCTGCTCACTGAACAGGATACGCTTGGCATAGGACCTGCAATTTATATGTTAAAAAAATGTATTAATAAAATAAATGCAATTATTTTAAGATTTAATGTAATATTATTGTAAATAATAACCCGGGAGGGTAAGATACCGGAGGAAGAGGATGGTCTCGTTGGTGCCCAGCAGCAGCTGGAGCAGGAACACCAGCGTGCCCTCATGCCTGGTCTGGGCGCACAGCTCTTGGAACACGCGCACCAGCGAATGAATCTATTGCCCCCCCCATTCAATGAGTCGTCACGCCACCGTGCTCTGCGCGCGGGCCCACACCGAGCTGAGATGGCTGACTTACCAAGCGGACATGCTGGATGCGCAGGTCTTCCGAGAGGGACTCGTGCGCCATGTTGAACACGAGGAACTGCACAAGACGAGTGAATGAGTCGCCACGGCGCGGCCTGGTATTGGAGTTGTGTGTGTGTGTGTGTGTGTGTGTGTGTGTGTGTGTGTGTGTGTGTGTGTGTGTTACCTTGATGTGCAAGAGCGTCTCCATAGTGACGTCGATGACCTGCGAGGCCATGACGCGCGTGGGGCAGAAGTGGAGGTAGTCGCCCAGCATGACCAGGTAGAGCTCCAGGTCGGCCAGGTCCTGCCGAGACAGCGCATCGCAGAGCTGCGAATGCACGCGGCACAGGAACTTGTCCAATCCGCGCCTAAAGTCCATTTTCCTGTTTTGTTTTTGCGTTGTTATTATTTTTTTATTTTCTATTATTTATTTTATTTTCTATTATTTTTTGACCAGCGAGTAGCGCGGTGTGATGCGCGAACCTTTGTGCAGACATGGGACGCGTCTCTTGCTGCCACGCGATTCGGTGGCAGTACTCCACGCGATCCGCGACCGGCTGCAGCACGCTGAAGAGCCTGCTCACCACCACGCGCCACAAACAACGCCAGCAACGGGTCAGATTCCTGTGTCCCGCAAGCTAAGGGGGAAGGGCGTACAGGGCGCGGAAGGGCTGGTCGATCTTGAGCAGACCGCTGGCGAGCGCCTTATTCAGCTCGGTGAAGATGAGGTTGACCGGACTGCGCACGTAGGCGTACAGGTGCGGCAGGGCGATGATCTTGGCCAGCGCCTTGAGGATCATCGTCTTGATCTTGTAGGGCGCGGTCGACCGGAACGACGAGGCCTCCGGCTTGAGCTGGCCCGGTTTGAAGATGGCCTGCCGTGACCGCCATTCGTGAGATCCACGCCCACGCCCACGCCCACGCCCACGCCCACGCCCACGCCCACGCCCACGCCCACGCCCACGCCCACGCCCACGCCCACGCCCACGCCCACGCCCACGCCCACGCCCACGCCAACACGGCGCACACGAGGTAAACGTACGAGAGAGTTGTGGAGATTGGAGAGCGAGGTGGAGAGACGCTTGGATCGCCGCTTGTTGCGGGCCTCGGCCGAGAGGTCGGTGGGCTCGTCGGGATTGCCGGCGCCCGTCTTGTAGCACATCAGCGCCGTCAGATCCGCCGCCACCGCCTGATGGGCCCCATCAGGAGGTCGTGAGTCAATCAACACAGAAACGCGGGGGGGGGGTTGGAGGTAGAAGAGCGTTAGAGAGTGGCGCCAACCGTTTCTCCGAGATTGAAGGCCAGCTTGGTGAGCTGGATGGAGGGCGTGATGTAGAAGGACGTGTTGCGCCCGAGCTCCTTGCCGAACGTGCCGCGCGTGCTGGTCGGCGTGCGTGGCGTTTCGTCGTTGATCCCCCTGTGATGCCAAGGAAGGCATGGCGGTGAGTCCCCCCCTGTCCCCCCCCCCGCGAGAAAACAATGGAAATGAAAAAGAAAAAGAAAAAATGTACCGGCGACGAGAAAAGCGGGACTGGGCAGACGACAGCCCTTCGTCCTTCGTTTTCAGAGTCGTGGAGCTGAGCGAAAGGGCGGGAATGACGGGACGCGGCGACGAGGATGTGTCTGCGTGTACGCAGAGAGAGCGAGAGAGACCGCCTGCGTAAGTCGCTACGGAAAGGTTGCAGGGAGAAAGGAGAAAGGAAAGAGGAGGGGGGGGGGGCAAAATGAAAGCGAAAGCAGAAAGAACGAAATGAGGAAAGGAGCGTACTGTCGACAGACGTGCGAGGCGTGGCAAACTCGACAGACGTGTTCAACTTGACGCCCTTGCCCCTTTCCTTCTCTCCCTCCGTTTCCTCCTTTTCCTTCTCCTTCTCCTTCTCTTTCTCCTTTTCCTTCTCCCTCTCCTCGTCCGCTGTGGGAGCGGCGAGTGTCTCCTTGTTGAGGGAGTCGCCGTGATGTTGGTCCATCTTCTTGTCCTTCTTGTCCTTCTTGAACCGCTTCTTGACCTTCCTGATCTTGCCCCGCTTGATGACCAGCGGAGGCGGCGGAGGCGGCGGCACCGGGATGTGGTAGCCGAGCGCAGCGGTCAGTAGCCCGCCGCTGAGGGCCAGCTGCCCGCTGCCGCCGCCCGAATCGGAGAGGCTCGACGCGCTGTTCTGCGAGAAGCCGTGCCCGCCCGCTGTGCGGTGGGCTCCCTCTTCCATCTGCGCGTCGTGAAAGAAAGAGAGAGATGTAAGCAACACACACGCACGCGCGCACGCGTTCGAAATGCGCGAGTGGGAGTACCCGTTTGAAGAGGGCCTTCTGGAACTCGGCCTCGGCAGCGCTGTCGGCTTCAATCCGATTGGTCGCGTCGTTGTAGACCTCCAGCATCCGATTCACGCCCAGTTCTTGCACAAAAATCTACACACACACACACACACACACACACACACACACACACACACACACACACACACACACACACACACAACAGTTAACCACGATTGCGTTTGTGCGTGCGTGCGTGTGCTCGTGCGTGTATGCGTACAGTAGGGAAGGGCTCGATTTCGGTGGTTCGGATGAGGACGGAGAGAAGGGTGAAGAGGCCCACGCACTCGCCCCAGGGGAATTCGGAGTCCTCCTCGCGCGCCTTCTTGAGAATTTCGCCCATGAGCTTCACGAACTCGCGACAGCCCTCGACGTTGTTGCTCAGCAGGTGCCGAAGGATCTTGCCCACGAGCATGTCCCTCTTCTGCGGCGGAGAGAGCGTCGTCGCGGGCACGTCCAGCTGCAGATCCGACGTGTACTCGGCGATCAACCCGCTGCACACACACATACACACACACACACACACACACACACACACACACACACACACACACACACGCGACACACACACACACACACACACACAGTCAGCCTTGATCGTGTGGGGGAAGGACACGGTGAAGACGAGGGCGCACCTGGCGACCAGGGCGTCGAACAGGCCGCGTCGAATCCAGTCCATTTTTTCGTTGGCCAGCTGGCCCACCTTGACCGCATCAAAGAGCTCCTTGAGGAACGTGTTGAGCCCCTCGCGCGGATCGGTGTACTTGCGCTGCTGTTTACAACGTGGAATGAATACATGAATTTTAAAGAATAAATTAATAATGATAATAAGTAAACAAAACCAAACGAAAAAAGCGTGGCCGTACGGATCGAGTCGAACTGCTGCCCGAATCCGCGATATCGATCGTTTGCTCGCCCGCTGCGGGTTGTTGCCACGAGGAAAGAGGTGAGCGCTAAGCGCATGAACAACTGCGCGCGCGCCGCGCGTGCTTACCCTTCTTCAACCGCTCGATCACCGCAGACTTCTCCTTGCCCGTGAAGGCGAGCACGTCAAGCTGTCCCTGGCGCACCAGCCAATCGGCATTTAGCTTTGTTTGATTACCGTCGGGGTGCGCGCGCCGATTGGTTGGTTCGGTGCAGCCGCACCTTCTTGCCGGCCTTGCCGTGCATGGGCAGGAGGCGAGGCGAGGGAATGTGAAGCCGCGAGGGATTGGCTCCCGACGACTCGGACAGGATGGCCGGCCTGCTCGAGGGATGGATCGACACGCCCAACGCCTTCATCTGCGGCTCCGTCGCCTCCTCCATGCCCAAGAACTCTGTTTGATGTTGATGTTAACGCGGCTGCTGCTGCTGCTGCTGCTGCTGCTGCTGCTGCTGCTGCTGCTGCTGCTGCTGCTGCTGCTGCTGCTGCTGCTGCTGCTGCTGCTGCTGCTGCTGCTGCTGCTGCTGCTGCTGCTGCTGCTGCTGCTGCTGCTGCTGCTGCTGCTGCTTGGTCATGTTGGCCAATGGGCAATGACGACGCACCGAGAAGGAATTCGTTGAAGGTGTTGATGGACTTGATGTCCTCGCCCTTCTTGCCAAAGAACGAGAGATTGGAGAACACGATGCCTGCTTCAGCCGTCTCCACTTCATCCTGGAGAAGAGGCGGGAGTTTCAACAACAACAACAACCAATCATAACCAACACCTGAAGCGGAGGACGCCGTGGTACCTCTTTCTTCTTCTTCAGCACCAGGCGCGTGCCATTGGCCGGAAAGATGAGGTACTTCTTATAGTAGAGCTCGTTCTTCAGGTCGGGGCTGTACAAATCCAGAGGTTTCTCTGCACAACATAAACAAATGAACGTTAAAAAATTAATATTAAATCATTAATATAAATCAAAAATAAAACGAAAAAATAGCGGAAAATGTACCAACAAAGTTCTTGTTGGACACAAACTCGGCAATGAACGACTGCAGCTTGGGCAGGAACTCGGCCGTGGATCGGATGTGTCTGTACGCAAGAAAACGATCGAAGGCCATGATAACGATGATGACGATGATGATCCAGAGCAACAATGTTATTATATCAGCGATGGCCTCGCGATCATAGAGTTGCGACGAGGAAATGTCGGCGTACGAGTATGAGTGCTTGTCGCACTGGCACAAGAGGATCTCCTTCTTGGAGGCCTTGACCTGCAGGTGTGGCACTCGCAGTATTTGGGTGAACAGGAGCGCGCCGAACTTGTACGTCAGCAGCAGCCTGTAGCGACGCACACCAGTACATCGCGCAAAATGAGGTCTCGCGGTGCTCCGTGCGTGCGTGGGGGAGAGTCAAAGGAAGTCGAGGAGTAGAGGGAGACGTACGGAGAGCGCGACCATTTTTCGATGAAGACTGGGTCAAGTCGAAGAATGCAGTAACCGGGCGGCTTGTCCTCAAACAGATTGACTGCGATAGATTAGATCATGAAAAAAGATGCAAATCCATAGTGCCCTTGTCAGTCGAATAAAAGAGCTTGGGGGTTCAGGGTTGTGGTGCCTCGTGTTTGGCAGACAAAATACAATATAGTAAAGAATTGATTATTTACAGTCTTCGTTTTTCCCTTTTCGAGATTAAACGAAGGAAAAAGAACGAAGGCGAGGGGGGCATACCAACTTGTTCAGAGGAGGTGATGTGGAGAAAGATGGACGCATCTTCCTTACCGCGGACGAGGCCTTTGATTGTGTTCTTGCTCTTTACCACTAACTTTCCCACCGACATCCCTCCTCGTCCACCAAGGTGGGATTATTGTTATTTAATTTTTTTTCTCGAGTTTGCCGCGTCTTCTTTTCCTATCTGTCCACCCGTGCAAACCTCCACCCGCTGCGTCCTTCTCTGTAGCAGCAAGATTAACGTGTAATTATTTCTGTGGGACCAACTCCGCTTATTACTAGGTTATTTAATGATTCTTGAAATTTCTAAAATAATAATTCATCCAGTGGAAATAAAAATAACAAAGAAAAACAACGATAAATCCTGAACAATCGCACACGCCAGAGCAACGGCGGTTGCCGTTTCCTCCACTCCAACCCGAGCATAAAGACCACAGGAGCTGACCAAACGGTATATACCATCAGGAGAGAGACACGACACCCACCCAACTCGAATACATGTCGGCTGTAGCACCAGAGGTCAGCGAGGGACCGATACCCGCGTTTGATGAATACGTGCCGCCTGCGTTCGTAGCGGCGCTGCGGAGCCACCCGTCTATGGTGACAGCGCCGGGCGTGGAAGGTCTGCAGCTGGCCACGCCTCCCGCCGAGTTCGCGGATTTGCTGTCACCCCAGGCCCTCAATTTCGCGGTCGGGCTCTACCGCCGATCGCTCACCTTCCAGCATGCCCTCCAGCCGGCCCTGGCTCACCGGAAGATGAAGCGGCAGTGCCTTAATCACGCCGCTACTGCTCTCGCCGAGTCAGCATCGCAACACAAAAATCAGGTTAAAAATGCTTTTGTTTTTCGTTGTATTTTATTTTTCCTCTATATATATTGATTTTATTCTTGCTATTTTTTGATTTGCTATTTTACTATGATTTAATAGTGAGCCAACAAAACAGGGCAAGGTGGCTCTACAAGACGTGCGTCTGGAGGACGGCACGGTGGCGCTGGGCTACCGGCCCGACACCAAGGGACTGCGCGAGGACGCGTCGTGGCGTGTGGCCCCCATCCCGCCCTCCTTCGCGCGCTTCCACGACACCATCACCGCCCCGCCTGCCGCCCTGCCCATCGCCAAGGCGCTCGCATGCGGCGTGCACTTCCTCATGGTCGACTTTGAGGACTCGTCCACCGTGGCCCTGGAGAGCCTGCTGGCCGGTCTCCACGCCTGCACCCTGGCCAACCGTCGCCAGCTGGTCGTGAGCAGCCCCAAGGGTAGGGCGAGCCCCCCCCCCGCAGTCGACCGAACGTGCGTTGTGCGTGCTCTCCCTACTGACAGTAGCACTGTTACCTGTGTGTGTGTGTGTGTGTGTGTGTGTGTGTGTGTGTGTGTGTGTGTGTGTGTGTGTGTGTGGTACACGCACAGGCAAGCGATTCGCCATCACTGATGAGGAGGAGAAGCGCAAGCCCATGGCCGAGATGCTGCTGCGCTTTGAGGGCCTCCATCTCCCCAACGCCCACTTCCTGGTCGACGGCTTCCCCATGCCGGCCCACATCGTCACCATCGCGCTCTACCTGTACCACAACTGGCAGCCGCTCCAGGTATCGCATCATCGCCATCTTCATGCTCTGCTTCATTAACACAACATCAAACACACAACACATCGCAGCGCATTGGCAAGACGCCCGCGTTCTACATACCGAAGCTGGAGACCTTCGAGGAGGCGGCCTACCTGGCGGAGCTCTTCAGAGCGGCCGAGGAGCAGCTGGCGGCCGAATCGCGCGGCGCCTACAAGACGGGCTCCCTGCGCTGTCTGGCCATCATCGAGAACGTGTTCGCGGCCTACCAGAAGGAGGAGATCCTGTTCGCCCTGCGCGATTACATCGTGGGCCTCAACTGCGGCTGGCACGACTACATGGCCTCCATCGGCGCCGTCCATCAGAACCTGCCCTCCTTCACCATGGCCCCCAAGTCCAACCTCAGGTGCGCGGCAAGCGTCTTCGTTCTTCTTCGTTCTTTCCCTTCGCTCTTCGTTCTTTCCCCCCTGGCCGTTTGATGCTGACGTCAGCAACGCGTTCGTGGGACATGACGGGCAAAGAATCGTGGTGGAGCACCTGGAGGCCTACCAGATGGGCGTGGTGGACGCTTGCAAGAAGCGAGGTGCCATCCCCATCGGCGGGATGAACGGAATGGTGCCGCCCCGCGGTCCGCACGCCAAGGCCTCGTGGGAAAGGATCGTCCCGGCCTTCGCGCAGGACTTCAACGTCCAGGTTGACCGAGGGGTACTCCTCCCGCTCTAGCCTGTGTCGACGTTATTTCTTTCGCATTTATTTAAATGACTCAATTATGTTAATATTATTTTGTTCATTCAGCTCGAAGGCTGCTGGTTGGCGATGCCCAAGCTGGCGCCTGTGATCTTGAAGCTGATCGCCGAGATGGAGGAGAGGAAGCGAAAACAGTCCCCCGAGCAGAGGAAGGCCGAGCACATCAAGATCATCGAGCGGATCAGGTGCGTGCGCGGCCCTTGATTTGCGTATCCACCACAGCTGTTTCATCTTATCGCAACGCAACGCAACGCAACACCACTACAGGCAAATCACGCACGAGAAGATGCTGGTCTCTGGTCTGGACTACGAGGTGGCCAAGGAGGAGGATTGCGAGCGGAACCTGTCCGACGCCATCCAGTACCTCACCTCCTATCTGGCGGGCAACGGCTACGTGCCCATCACCAAGGCCTTCCCCGACGGCGTGCCGGTCACGCTCATGGAGGACGCCGCCACCCTGGTGCCCAACCCCTCCCCCTCCCCGCATTCCATGCATTCAAGCGACGTATGTGCGTGTGGTCCTCATTTCATGGTGTCGCGAACAGGAGCGTTCGCGTAGGGAGCTGTGGAGCATGCTGCGCTACGACAAGGATGTCCTCCTCGCCAACGGCCAGAGAGTTCCGGTTCGTTGTCCATTTTATTTATTATTTTATTTTATTTTATTTATTCATTATCACTATTTGTGTCGATATTTTTACATATTATTTTTATTGGCTCTGGTTGGCTTTTCTTTCTCACGCAATCCACAACACGTAATGTGTGCAACAGATGTCACGAGAGCTGTTGGACAAGTTGGTCAAGCGCGTGGTCCAGAAGGTCAAGGCCAACAAGCTGGACGTGCCGTTCAACGTCCACACCAAGATCCCGCTCGACGTCGCGGTGTACATCGTCTACCAGCTCATCACGTCGCCTCAGCCCGCCGACTATTTCACCGTGTTCGCCACGCGCTACCTGCTCGCGCCGTTCAAGCTCGACCTCATGGAGGTGGAGCGCCTGAGCAACGTCGATCGCTTCCCCTTCCTGCGCATGGACAACCTCATGAAGGGCGCCGAGCTGCTCTTCATCTCCAACGAGTCCTTCGCTCCCGCCTCCAACCTCCTCAAAGAATCGTACGCCGCTGCGCACGGCTGGCCGCATTCCACATTCCACATTCCACATTCCTGACATGATACGTCGACACGGGACAGGTACCCGATCTTCGTGCCGCACTCGTTCGGCTCGGAGGGGCAGATCTACGACGGGTGGGAGACCGTGCGACACAACATGTATCCTCCCGGTACACACACCACGCCCTCTCCCCGCCAAGACTTGACTTGACTTGACTCGACCTGTGCTGTGCTCTCCCCTAACTCGCGATAAACCGGGGAAAAACAAGACTTTGTCATTCTGAAGCTGGCGGCGCCCTCGTTCATTCACGGCGTCAACATCGATACGGCCCACTTTGACGGCAACTACGCCCCCGGCGCTTCCGTGGAGGGCCTCGTCCTGGTGGAGAGGAACAAACGGTACGGCCTGCGTGTCGTTTTTATCTTTATCCTGATCGAATTTAATTAATAATTAAATTAATAATTAATTGTTGATTATGTCTGCAGATTGCTGCAGAAGTGGGTGACCCTCGTGCCCCACTCGCTGCTGAAGGGCAACTCGCGCAACTACTTTGCCAGCATCGCCACCACCGTGCCCGTGGTGAGCGTCAAGCTCAACAACTTCCCCGATGGCGGCATCGCACGGTGCGTGGGCCACGCTCTCCTCCATGACCCATCCTGCTGTCTTTCTCTCGCGCGCGCATTCCAATCATTCTCGCCGCCGCGGGCTCGCGTGCATGGACGCAGGCTGCAACTCTTTGGAGCAAAGACCGACCAGAAGGTGGCCGACATGTCCAACGCCGAGTGGACGCACCTCGTGGCCCACGAGTGGATCGGGAAGCTGCAGCCCACCACCGGCTTCCCCGCCCACTTCCAGCCGCCCGGTACTCGCCACATACTTGGATGAAAATTCATTCGTTATCGAACGAGAGAGCTCACGACCGCCCGTTGCAGAGAACTCGGCCCTCGACGTCGCCCCTCCGGCCCCCGTGACCGAGAGGCAGCTCAGGGAGGCCTTGCCTTCCTCCTTCGCCTGGGGCAAGGGTAGCCCCTACCACGCTAGGCACAGCGCGACCTGTATACTCAAGTGTGTGTGTGTGTGTGTGTGTGTGTGTGTGTGTGTGTGTGTGTGTGTGTTGTGTTGTGTTGTGAAGGCGATGGATTGGTGGATGTGGCGAGCGTGGATGCGGCGGGCGGTGGCGGCAAGGTGGTGGCAAGCAGTAGCGCGCACTACAGCGTACCGAGCAACATGCTCAAGGTCCCGCGGGCGCTGAACATGGGCGATGGCTGGGAGACGGCGCGCATGCGCGGCCAGCCCGACTACGGCGTCTTCAACCTCGAGGGCCCCGTGCTGAGCGACTACAACTGGACGGTCTTCAAGCTCAGCCAGGAATGCGTGATCAAGAAGGTCGGTGTCGACACGCTCCACTTCAAGCACAACAACCCGATTGCCTTCTCGCTCGAGGGCTGCTACGCGCCCGACCTCACCAAGGACAACTACCACTCGCGCGCCATCAGGTATGTGTAGCGCCACATTTTCCTGTTTTGTTTTAGTATTTACGTATTAATATGTATTAATTTTTAATTTAAAAAACTACAGGTGGACGAGCATCGTCAAGCCGAAGGCGCTGCAGCCGCATCTGGAGCACCCGTTTGATGCGGAACACGAGGGTCGCGTTACGCACGTCCTCCTCAAGATCTACCCCTGTGGCGGCATTTCTCGCCTCCGTCTCTTTGGCAAGCCCTGCAAGGCCTCTGCGTTGTAGACATTACTACCCACTGGACATGAAGCTAGCTTTCTTGCGCCATCACCTTACAGATTTTTTTCCAGAAGCAATGCCAGGGTACGCGAACCAAAAATGGTTAACCCAGTGTGCAAAAGGATATCGGCTGATTGCCCTCTGCCGGGTTTGAACCAGCGACCTCACGATCTTCAGTCGTGCGCTCTACCAGCTGAGCTAAGAGGGCGGCGTTGTTTAATAAAAGTTCTTCTGCCCCCCCCAGTGACGGAGTGCCCATTACAACTTTTTTCTCTGTAACAATGGTAGGAAAAAGGTGTTCGTGGTGGGAAAGGCTCCGGTTCCCTTGCAACATAATTTGCGTTCTGCATGTCTACAAATTCTTCAAATCGTGACGGTTCTCTAGCCTTCAGGACTGCCCTTGAACAAGCTTAGCGCGAACCATCGCCCAGTGGCGGGTCCCTCCATCTTTCCTCTTGGGGAGCAAGGCAACGTTCACTTCTCTGGATCTTAAAGATGAACGCCTTTCTCCGTACTCGGCGCCTCGCCTCCCTAGTCGCCGCCCTCCTGCTTTGCTTCGCTGCTCTTGCTGCGGGCCAGTCAGTGTGCCAGAATACCATCAACGGACGTAGCTACGACATCTCTTCCCTCAGCACTTATTCACAGGTTATTCCGCCCCTTCCTCGCAACACCCAACACCAGATTGTTTTTACCAAATATCATTATAATATTTTGTATCTCTCTGATCTTGCTTGCTAACCATAAATCGGATGCGCCAGGCCCCAACGTGGAGCTCCTATGTGGTGAAGTACACTCCCTGCAAGATCGCTACGGTACGGCAACTGACCCACTTTCGTCGCCGCTTCTCACGTTTCTTACCTGATGAGATGCTCACCGCCTACTTGCGCTCCAGTGCGGTAATACCCCAAACATAGCCCTGTGCCAGGGAATCGTCGGCTCCACCTTGAGTACTTCGCTCTTCCGCCCCTTTTCCGCTTTTGTCATCATCGTCTTCTCTATCTTCTCGGTCTCTTACCGCCTCTTCCTCAATGCAACGTGCGGCATACGTAAGCCAACTGGCCGGTGGGCGAGTTCTCTACGGCCCAGTGGAGCGCGTCCACGCGTCCTGATAACGAACAGGTACAATTGTGATTGGCGTTTGTGGTAGCGTTGGCGAAAAGTAGCCTTACCGGTACACATGTGCTTGCAGGGCTTCCGCATCGTGTTCACATACCAGGTCAACCCCTCCATTAAGGCCACGACCACCATAGAATTCATCTGCGACCCTGGTTTCACTTCGGTGGGCACCATGATGCCCGTACGCCCTCCCGCCAGGCACAAGGCGTGCCGGTTGCTGAACGATCGTCTTCGATCGAATTACTGTTGTTGTCTCAGGGCCCGAACGGTGCAGAGCCCACCTACAACAACTTCTTCTTCGACTGGAAGTCGGTCTACGCCTGCCCGGCCAAGAAACCCCAGAAGAGTAGCGGAGATGGCGGCGGGCTGGCAGGTGGTTGGATCTTTATCATCGTGTACGTCCCCCATCCCATTCTGGCCGCTTCGTTCTTCTGCGCAGATCTTTGTAATCACTGCTCCTCTCTTGGCCCACGTCTTGGCGTCCTTGATGCCACGTGCAGATTGTCCTCGGTGACTGTAGTCTACTTTACGGGGGGATTAGCGTTCAACAAGTGGTACCGAAAGGAGGAGGGCATCGAGAACCAGATCCCGCAGTACGCCTTCTGGATGTCGCTGCCGGGACTTGTCAAGGACGGCTGCATGTTCTCCTATCGCAAGACCATGGGCCTCTTCGGCCGGGGCCAGTCTTCTGAAACTTACTGAACAAGAGGAAAGAAACACAGTGGCACAGGCTTCTGACACGATGCGATGACAACGCGTAAATCCTGTTTTCCTTGGTGTGCCTGGTCGCAGTTTATTGGGGGAGGCCTATGGGGAGAGACCCTCCCGGCAGACCAGTCCACTCCACTCCTCACTCTCCCAGTTGGCCAAGTCAAAATTGCCAGATCTGGCCGGGGCTGGCCAAGACGTCCAGATGGCCAATCAAGTTCTGCTTCGGGTCTCTGCGCCAGAAGTCGCGTTGCTTGTACCCCATCTGCGCCACCACGCCATAAATCGTGTTTAATGAAGAGCCCACGCACTTACACACTAAACAAGCAACCACCATAATCACTTACAAGCAAATATAAATGAAATAAAAAAAGGAAAATTGGCGTACGAAGAAATTGTTCTCGCAGCCCGAGAACTCGTAGGAGTTGGCCGGCGAGAGACAGCACAGGGCGAGGAAGTAGGCCACCTGCTTCGTATCCCACATCTCCTCCTTCTCCTCCTCTGCTTCATCCGCCTCCGCTTCCTCCTCTTCCAATGCCAACGTCTCTTCTCCGGCTTCATCTTCCTGTTCGCTGCCGCTTTCCTGTAGGCAGCTGCCAGCATCATCCTCGGCTCCACCGTTGTTGTCGCCATCGTCGGGCTCGTCGTCATCAGCTTCCTGGCTCATCGTCTTGTGTCCGAAGTAGAAGCGAGGGTCCTCGTTGGCCTCATGGCGTAGAGCAAGTGCGGTGCCGATGAGTCGAAGAAAGGCCTCGTCCTGCTCGAGCGACGTCTTACTCGGTTGCTCCGGCAGCTCTGCACGTTTTATTATTATTATTATTATTATTATTATTATTATTATTATTGTGATTAGTTCTTATTTTATTCTTCGTTCTTGTCTCATCATTACCTCGCTGGGCAATGCAACTTTGGCTGAAGATGACCTTCTTTTGTGTCCGCCCTTCAGTGCCCAGCCTGTGCCACATGGAAAATGTCCACCGCAGGTAAGAGAAGAACGCAGAGGGAGAGAGAGAGAGAGGCAACCTGAGCGCAGCACAGCGATTCATTCCACGAGCTGTTAGAACCAATGTCTGGTCTTCGTTTTCAAAGTGGTAATTCATGTGAACGCTGGCCTTGCACTCGACTTCGACATCAAGCGTTTCCTCATCGCCGCCTGGAATCCACACACGCATACACATCATGCACACACACACACACACACACACACACACACACACACACGGTCATGTTGGGGTGAGCCCTTGGCATTGATGCAAGCCCCAAAGAAATGAGCACGCGGAGGTGAACCTGTGGCGACAACGAAGGAGAGCCTGAATGTGCATCGCGTCGTCAACTCCTCGGCAAACTCGGCGCCAACCAATCGGGCGACGTCGCCTGCTCCCCTCCCCCCAAACCCAGTACAGGGTTTCAATTGAGCCCAAGATCGCATGAGGCCAGTGTGCCAGTGTCGTGACGATGTGGCCGTACCGCTGCCAGAGCGCACGCAGGCGGCGAGGCGTGCGATCTGAGATGGCGCAGGCCAGTCGTACTCGGCAGAATGTTCCCACATCTGCCGCATTTGTAACCTGTACTGCCATCTCGACACTGTTGTTTGGGTTTGGGTTTGGGTTTGGGTTTGGGTTTGGGTTGGTTGTTGCGAGGCAATTAAGTGGTCGCTTGAATTGTGGCGAGAGATCGAACCAAGCCCGATGAGCGTGGTGAGAAAGTGAGACGATGAGGACAGGCGGCTCCGGTCGCGCAAGCGCGAGGTCAGGTCGCGCCACTCGGCCCGTTCTTCGTAGTTGGCCAGCAGAAACCGCCGTGCGTACCAGGAGTCCTCGTTGCTATCGCTGTCCCACACGCAAAACAGTGAGTGTGCCATGCATTGATTAAGAATGGGAAAGCAGCAACTGATCGCTGGTGAGTGCGTGTACATCCAACGCTGGCGGAGGATGACCTCGTGGAAGCGGCGGAGCTGATCGGGCTCGACTCCGCCGCAGCGAATCACAAACGACGCCATCCTGAGTTTTGACCGGAGTTAGGTTGGTTCGGATGACTTGGGCATGATGGCGGGGGGGGGCGCAACTGCCAGGCGGTCCAGCTGACGCCCAGCGTAGCTGCTATTGTGGTCCACTGCTGCTCGCAGAACATAGGCTCGGAGTTGGTCCAGCCTGCGATAGGTGTCGTGTCCGTGTGGTGGTGTCATGTGTCGTGTATCGTGGTGCGATACACGCGTGCTGGGAGCATACCCGTTGTCAGCACGAGCGACAAGATGTACTGGTGCTCGCCTGTGGGCAACGACTGTTGGTACACCCGCAGCTCCATTTCCTCGCGTTCCTCGCGTGAATTGTAACCAACGACGTGCTCCTGCACGCACAGAACATTTATGAGACCAATGGCAGCAGACAATCGACCCAACGTAGAGGAGGGGGCAGGGGAGGCATAGTGTATGTACAACTGTGAGGTAGATCGGCTGGTGGACGTCTGTCGGTTCGTCGGTCGATGGCGCCGCCGAGGCAGACCGCGGCTGGTCGAGCCTGAGCTTGGTCGCGAGGATTCGGCTCTTCCAGCCGTTCTGCTTGGCCGTGACCCTCACGTGCACTCTCTGCCCACGAGTCAAGACACAACGTTTCAATTAATATAAATTTTTAAAAAAATATTTTATCATAATAAAAATAATTAAAAAGGTTGGGGTGCCGAACGGAAGAGGCAAGCGAGAGGGCCTCGGTGCGGTCGAGCTCCACTTCGGGTGGCATGACCCTCACTGGCTTCTTGCTGTAGCGGTAGTCGTCGTCGTCATCCCACTCCTCCCTGTCATCGTCCTCCGCTGGCAAGCTCGACGCTGGCAAGCCTTCCTGGTGAACGAAGAAGGTGGTGTCGCGCCAGTAGGCCTCGGTGCGCATGTCGAGCTCGTGGAGGCGCGCCTGTGCAGCGTTGCGCACCTCCTGCAGCAGCTCCCACCGCTTGTCCACGCCTGGCGCCACCCACTCCGGAGCGCCTGTCCCGTGCTCGCCCTGACCCTCCTGATCGTTGCCGAGCGTTGTGGCTCCTTCTGGTGGCAGAAGAGAAGAGGCAGCGTTGTCCTCGAGAAGCCAGGCGAGATCAGCGTCGACATCGTTCTTGTCGTCTTCTTCGTCACCTCTGTCGTAGTCGTCGTCTTCGTCTTCGTCACCATCGCCATCGTCGTCTTCGCCATCTACATCCTCCTGGCCCGGGTGGTCGTTGATGGTGGGCAAGGCAAAAGGATCGGCAGATGCGGCCTGGCCCTGAGCAGTGTCGGCTGCGTCGACAAGAGGAGACAGGGCGACGAGGCGCGGGAGCAGGTGCTCGATGATGAAGCCTGCCAGCGGGTGGTCGCGCACCACCACGCCCGCCCAGAAGGAGCTGGTAGCCCGCAGCCGCAGCGCCTCCTCCAGCTCCAGCCCCCTGCACCCCCGTCACCAAATTAAAACTGGCACTTGGCCAAATAAATAAAAATAAATTCTTATTACTATAGTATTTATAAATATTAAGAAAAAAGGACAGCGAGGGCTCGAACTGGACAAGCTGATGGAGGCAGAGGTCCGGCAGTTCATCCAGAGGAGTGGTGAGTCTAAGTTCCTCTTCCTCGTCCGCGTTGGTGAGCCGAGCCCTCTTGGAGCCAGTGCCGCCATCTTCGTGGTCACTGAGCGAGGTATTTTGGTCCGCCCCGCCTGCCTCGGCGTGCGTCCTATCCCTCTTCATCTTTCACCGCGCACCGGCCTCTCGCGTGTTGACCATTAAAATAAACTTGCCCAAGTTCTTGGAAACAATTAACACGGGTTAAGCTCATTTGCCTCAAGCGGCACTGAACACAAACCGGCCACTTTTGGCGGCTTCTAGAAGTTGAGGTTGCGTGCGGGGGGCTTCTTGGCCTTTTGCTGCTGCTTCTTCTGCTGTAGCTTGTTCCTGCGGATCTGCAGCAGACGGATCTTGGCTTCAATGTAGGCCAACTCGGCTTCGGTCTCTGACAAATCGTCTCCCTGCTCCTCCTGCTCCTCCTCATCCTCTTCCAGATCAGCGACCCTCGACGATGGGCGGGAAGGACGAGGTGCCGGCGCGTCATCGTCATCGTCATAGTCGCCCTTCTCTTCATCAACCCGCATGTCAGTGGGCACTTCTAATTCAGTGGGTTTCTCCTCGTCTTCTTCACTCGACGTGGCAGTCACGTTGGCTGCGCTCGCCTCCTTCTTCGGCGTCAGTCCAGACCTCACTTCCGTGGCACCAGCGACCGCAGAGTGTTTGCGGACGACGCGACCCTGGCCAGAGGGCGGCGTCCAGGTTGGTTTGCCCCCAGGCGGATTGGTGCCGTAGGCATAAATGAACGCCTGCGATGCGCTATCAAACGCCAGGTCTTGCACTACTCGAAAGCAACTGAGTCACCCATTTAGAAAATGAGCACATTAATCCAAATGCAAATTGGAACTTGATTCGAGATAAACAAGACGTACCCGCCGCCACTGGGTTCGATGAGACCTTGGGCGATATGTGCCGTGCGCAGGTCAGTGTACTTCTTCTTGAGCGCGGGAGCGGCCGGTGCGATGACGCTCCCGGCCAGCAGATGAAACTTGTTGCCGCGCACCTCCCCCTTGGCTCGAAGGCCCTTGGTGCTGCCGAGGTCCGAGAGCGAGCCCAGACCAGCGTACACCACCCCACTACCTGCATTAGCTGCTGGCGCTTCCATTGTGGCTGCGAGTTTGTTGTGTGGTAAAATTTATTGCCATGTCACTTTGAGTTTCTTTCCGCCGAACTTAGACAGCTCTCCAGGCGGCGGAGAAGGGCCGCCTTGTCGCGCAGCTCATCCACTCTTTTCCGCCGCGGCGGTCGTGGAGGGCGGCGATGGGCTGCTCCACCTGTGCGAGGCCAACCCGAGCGCTCAAGCGGGCCCGCCCATGTGCGGTTGGTCGTGCTGGCCTACAACCCTCAGGCTACTCGGCCTTCTACAGCGTGGCGCTCGGTGACGACGGTGTGCTGGCCGTGACCGTCGACCTGAGCGGGGTGGCTCCTCCTCCTTCCACAAGCTGTCCCACAAGCTCGTGGCTCAGCTCCTTTGCCGCAACGACGCACGCAAGCGGCGCTTTGCAGAGGCGCTGAGCGACACCGCCAGGTCATGGAGGGCCGCCGGGCTGCCCGTCATGCTGGCCTTTGACTGGCGCAACAACATCATCCATGTGTTGCATGTGTAGAAAAACTGGGAGCCATAATGTTTTTCTCTCTCTCTCTCTCTCTCTTAGACCCTCCATCTCATGTTTCTCCTCTACATTCAGCAGTTGGTCATCACCGCCGTCATAATCATGGTCACTATCATTGATGTCAACGCTGATGACACCGAAGCCATGGCTTGCAGAGAGCACCTTGTGCGAAGTCCGCATCTGCGCCAAGCAGACTCGAGCGCCAATTGGCTCAGGGCCAACCCAGCGCGCCAGCAATGCTCAAGCTCATTCACTCAGATCTCTGCAGCCCGCTTTACTTCATGTCATTCAATGATCACACAAGGTATACACAAGTCTATCTCATCCAGACCAAAACAGGTCTCACAGCAGCCTTCAACAACTACCTCCACACAGCACCCACCAGCCACCAGTGTCAATACCTACGTTCCAGGGAGGTGAGTACATGGGACTCAAGTTCCAAGACCTTCTTCAAAAGCAAGGCATCACCCACATACCCATCTCACACACCTGAACTCAACAGCATTGCTGAACAGTTCAACCACACGGCACTCACTACGGTTCCTGCCTACCTCGCCAAGTCCAGCATCAAGGAGGAACTCTGGGGTGAAGCCCTCTACATGGCCATTTCTTGCTCAACCACACCCACAACACCACCAAGACAACCTCACCCTTCAAGGACTGGTTCAACAGGCCAGCATCACTCACACACCTGCACATATTGAGCTGCCATGCCTTTGCACTCAATCAATGCAACTCATGGTCCAAGCTGCACCGCCAGGCCCCTCCTGCCACATACCTCAGACCAGCTGGCAAGCACTGCCACTCCCATCAGCTACTGCTGGACACCAGTACCTTCTCACCCATCACCCACTTGAGAATCTTCATCTCCTACTTGCCTTTGCAAACACACACAACCTCAAGATCCACAGGTCAACATCAACACAGCATTATGCCAAGCTCACCAAGGAGATCTACATCTCCCAGCCTGAGGGCTTCATCAATCCTCAACAACCCAACCACGTCAGGCACCTACTGAAGAGCCTCTATGGACTCAAGCAGGCACCACTCAAGTGGAACAAGGCCAACACACATATGCACAAGTCCAACTTAGAGCCCACCAAGTCAGACCCATGGATCTACATTCATTGAGGTCACCACCTTGCCATCATCACCCTCAACATCAACAACTGCACCATCATCCCCCATAGCAACTCCAATGGCGCCATATCAACACTGCCAATCAATTCCAAGCAGCACAACAACTTCAAATACCATCAGTATGCGGTCATACCTACCCACTGCATGAGCATGTTGAGACTCAAACTGACATCCACCTGTCAGTCAACATGTCTACATGACGAAGTCTGCCATTGGTCATAGATAAGCCCTGTTTAACTAAACCATGGGTGCAGGGTTCACTACAACCAAGAGCAAGAGTGACCACCAAGTCACAAGGCTCAGTGATCCCTTTCTTCACTCTTGTTGTTCTCTTTCTCTTTATTCACTCTTCTTAAATACAACACTTTACAAACAACACTTCACTACTACACATATCCAGCAACACAGCCAACTTGAGTCGTTTGATTGCCAACATCTTCTGGGCTCCCTTCCTGGCTCATCCATGATATGTGAAGAGAGTGGTCACAGCCTCATCAGAAACCTGATTGAGAAACAGTTCAGCATTGGCAATTGTCATGCTTGAACAGATCAGCTTCAGCACAGCCATGGTGCAACTGGGCAAAGACCAGTGCAAGCCCCAGCTGGCCATCTGCACTGCCTCTTTGGCTTGCAAATGCGGACAGACAACTCATCAAGACATCTGACAGAAATATATTAACACAAACATCTTCCTCGCCTCATCATCACACCAGGGGCATGTGAGCGTCCACCAGAGCACATCAACAATTGGCAAGCTAGTCAACAGGTAGTTGTTACCCCATGGAACCTCCTTGGCCCAGGACAGGACATGCAGCAAACACAAGCAGGTCACTGGGGCGGCTGCAGTGGGGTAAGGATGTTGGTGCTAACAGGGCCATCACACCCCACGAAGAAGAGAATGAGCTTTTGTTGGAGGTCGATGAATCTCTCCGCCTTGGCCCTCTCCTCAGGCAGAGGATCACAAATGTGAAACACCATTGGCATGAACAGCACAGGATGATGATCATTGATCATCCCCTGTTGCCTTGGCAGCAGCAGTGGCAGGGTCACTCACTGTGTGGTCTCTGCTTCTCCAGTGCCCTCTTCCATCTGCAAGCATTCTGTGCTTGGCAATAAGGTTGTCAAAATGAAGGGAGACCTGACCAACACAGGGAGGTACCAGTGATCTTTCTCTCTCTCTCTCTGGCCCCACTCCTAATGGATCTGAGTTGTAGGGCATCCAAGCAACCTTGCATGTTGCTGGGTCTATTGAGCACACTGCTGTGGGTAAGTTGTTTTTGAAGACAAGATATGGTTTAGGGTTACACCCCCCCCTCTCAAAAACGCCCTAGGGCTTGGCTACTCATCCATGATTGCTTCACCATGTGGGCCTGTACAGCTGTGTGAAAGGCAAGTTGCTGGAGTAATGGGCCACTGCTGCACTGATAGTGGACTCTTTAGGAGTGAATTAAAATGCATGTCTGTCTTGTTCTGGCCCACTCTGCTCTGTGCTGTGGGATGCGCTTGTGTCACATGGCCTTCTATCACCCAGGCCTGGTGTACTTCTTCTATTGACCCAAGACCTGTGTAGAGAACAACCCTGATCACAAACCACATGATGTAGACAATGTGTCTTGGTGTGTTGTATCTCTCACGTTGGTGTCTGTGGCTGAGACTCACACACCAACAGTTCTTGGCTGGGGTGGCAGGCAGTGGGTCTATGCTCAGGCCAGAAGATCTCAGCAGTCACCAATGCAACAGCAAGCACGGGCCTGCTTATCAGGGGGTGAGGAAGGACAGAGGCAAAGTAAAGCATGTCTAGTTTTTAGTGCACACAAGAACAATGGGAGAATGGTAGGAGAGAGATTGGGCATGAGGTCATGCATGGTGGTGCCTCATGCATGGTCCTATATGCATGTAAAATGGCACTGCAATGCAAGGCCATTTTGCAGTGGCGTGCTTTTCAACCACAGCATGAAATGAAGTTAAATTTACAGATGGTTTAACAAAACACCTGGTGTGGAAGAGGTGGTTTGGTGATGTAATGGAAGACAAAAATGGAAGGGGAGGAAACCCCTGAATGGATGATACATCACCTGAAACGTCCAGGCTGCAAAAAATAGAGTCTTAGCATTGGTGTGTGCCAATGCAAAGCCAATGTCCAATCATTGCTGATGGGTGGAGCAGCTGGCACATCAAAAATCTGACAGGACTGCAGATGAAGATAATAACAATATAAATGGTAAAATGCACATGCCTTGGGGTTCAGAGCCAGAGTGATTGTCCAGTCAGCCCCATCAGATTACTGAATGATCTTCTCCAGTGTTTCACCAATGAAAGCCACACCCAACCATCCTCACCAGCAGCCACCACAGCCAGTCTAAGAAATTTAGATTGTAAAAAAGCAGATACAGGCCTGAAAAAAGAGAAGCTACAGGCCTGCTGGGGGTCGAACCCAGAATCTCCTGATTCGTAGTCAGACGCCTTTCCATTGGGCCACAGGCCTTGCTTGCTGATAGCGACAGCGCTGCACTGGGTGTGCTCCACACGTTATGTCAGGGGGAGGCGTTGTACAAAAGGAATCCGGCTGCCCGGACTCGAACCAGGAACCGATAGATGACTACCGAGGTAATGATCAAGACTACAGTCTACCGCGCTACCAATTGCGCCACAGCCGGTTGTGTATTTCGCCCTATCGATTGTACAGATTTGGGGTTGAGGGCGCACAAGCCCATAGTCGTGTACCCACGCAGCGGCGCGCACATGGCTGGTGCTGAAGAAGCCTTGCACAGAATCATGGCCTGCGTGTTGTTCCAGTATGCTCACTCATCGTGCACGTGTTTCATGCCAAGCACCTCGCCGAGCCGATGCTCGATGCCCAGACGCTCTAGAATCTCTTTCATGCCGTCGAAGGTGACCTCCTTGAACGCGGGGAAGTGGCGCAACTCTGTTGCGCCTCCCTCTTCAGGCAGTTTTTCCTCCAGCTTTATCACCAGCCGTTGCCAGGGCATGCCACGCACTCGTCTGCTGGCCGCGTGGATCTCATTAAATGCTGTGTTGTTCAACTAGTGATAGGTTGCGTGGACTGGAGGGAGAACGCCGTGAACACGCACCGAACGAACTCACGCACGCGTTGTGAGTCTCCCTCGATCACGATGAGCCCGGGCTTGCCGGCCAGGCAGGCGCCGCGCAGTCGCAGCTCGCTGGCCCACTCTGGCATGATGCGTCTCTTCTTCTTGCCATAGATGTGGTGCGACCACAGCCAGTGCCGCTCCTCCTGGCCACCACTCACCTACCACCCCCAAACATGCGCCCCTTCGTGAACGACAAAACCAACCAACCAACCGTTGACACACCAACCAGAACGGTCCCGCCTATGCACGCATGGCAAGACTGGTGTATGTGGTCAACCTAATTCGTGACCGTATGGGAGCTGCTATGGTGGCGCAACGTACATCGGCGTTGTCGGTCGGAGACGACGCGGGCGCGGCCCAGGCGAAGCTCGCCGCGGCGTTCTCCTGGAGCCACCGGATGGCCTCGAACAGCCTGCCCTCCCCGGCCGGGCAGTGCGCCTCGACGTGTCGCGCCAACGCCCCCTGCAGCTCGTCGGCCGCCGGGCGCGAGAGGAACGGCCGTGGCCGCCCCGTTGTTGCCCCGTGCTCACTGTGGACTCCGCGCAGTTCGTCGGCCTCCCTTACGGCGAGTTGCGCGGGTTGTCGGGGGTAGGTTGCAGGCAACGAACAGGAGACCAACAGCGTCACCTCCTGCTGGTCGCCTACGGGCTCGTGCTGTGTGTAGGAGAAAGTTGGCCGTAAGTGGTTGCACTGCCGGTCATCCTGTGTCCTCAGGACGATGGGAGTCGAGCAGAAACTCCGCCCCTTTCCGGGAGAATGAACGCTTGCGTGGAAGGTGGAGTGATTGGGGGGGGGGGTACCGAGGGCAGTTGGAGCGGAAGGCAGAGGGTAAAAGCAGCGGGCTGGCGGTCCCGCAGCGCCGCGGCAGCGGCAGTGACCTCGGGTGGCGCCTCACCATCGGGCCCTGGGAACATGGCACCGAGCACCTCTACCTCCTCCGCGCCTTCATCTCCAGATTGCTCGTTCATCTCGCGTGGCCATAGTTTCTCTAGTTATTTCATTTTACATTTAATTGTGGTCATTTGAGAAAATCCGTGTGAAATGGCCAAGTTTGCTGCTATCCTACTGGTTCCCGGACCGCGGGGTTAGCTTTGGGGCTAGGCAACGGGTGTCCACGCACCAAAAAGATGTCGAATAGGAAAATAGGCAGTACAATCTGGGCGCGCTGTTCACGTACCTACAGCGCAACACTGCTGCCACCGTAGGGTCGACCCAACCGGCTCAAGACCACAACGGAAGGATACGGCCGGGGAGCGAAAAAAGACCAGAAGTGAAGGCAACCTCTCTTTCGTTCTTTTGTTCGCGCGAAAGAGAAAGCGAAGAGTATCTGATCTTCTCGGGCAGGCGACAGAGAAGAGGAGAGAATAGAGGAAACAGTACTACAAGAGAGAAAAACGCTTGGTGAAGTTGGGGCTGCGGAGCTTAAAGAAGACAACTTGAACTCCCCTCTCACACAACCTCCGGCGGACGTTGTGTCTCTTGCTGTCAGACCGGCGGACTTGAAGTCGCTAAGTTGAGTCAGCGCCGGTAAGGCGAAGAGCGACTGCGCAACAACAAACCCAGAGGTTGGTCTCCTTCCTTAAACGAACTTTGTTCGTCTCGTGGTCCTCTCCTCTCCCTTTTTTATCTTCTGACCACAACGGGAATGCATTTTATTCATGTTGCGTGTTTTTATTTTGCACTATTTTAGAAAATTAATTTATTTATTCTGACCTCGTTCACACTCCCGGACTTCTCCCTGTTTCAAAAATACGTGTAGCGCAACCTTTGCCGCGAGCCACGCGCCTCGCCATTGGTGTGGGGCAGTCAGTTAGCTTGTCTTGTTGTCCAACCACACCAGTCCCGACTGACCAACGTCTCTCTCTACGGCACGCAACACCATTTCAGGCGCATCTGCTGAAGCGAAGAGGAAGAACGTCACGCCCTCCGCGTGCGCGAACACCACAGACAACACACACACAAAAGATGAAGCTGGCTAGCAAGCTCAAGAAGAAGTCGCTGAAGAGCGACACCAACAAGAATGCGTCGACGCCGACCTCGGGCCTAGCCATGTGGGAGGCCAAGCTCGCCGAACAAGACAACCCCGCCAGCAACGTCGAGCCCACACTCATCGGGGGGTCGCCCGCGGGGTCACCGGCCTCCTCGCCTGCGCGTACGACTTCGATGCGCGGCGTAGCGCACAACCGACGGGTGACTCTGACGCGTAGCGACTCGAAAGATGAAAAGGAGAAAAAGAGCAGCAAGAAGGACAAGAAGGCGCCCAAGCTTGGGAGCGAGAAGGACAAGAAGCTATCGACCTCCTCGCCCTCCTTCTTCGCCAACGGCGCGGAGACGGCCGGCGGGGACAGCGACGAACAGGTCCCCGTTGTCGACACTTCTCCCGGTGTCGACAGCGACAGCAGCGAAGACAACTACCCCCAGCAGCAGCTCAGCCCCCGCCGCGCGGGCAGGCAGCCGTCGACGCCCACCAAGACGGGCCTGCTATCGCGGTTCGGGAAGAGCAAGGGAGCGGTTGGTGTGAACGATGAGGGCAAGAAGAACGCCGCCGCGGAAGAGGAGATGCGACGAAAGGCCCAGATGGCCGCCCTCGAGATGTTCAAGGAGAAGGGCACTTGCAGCTACACCGGTAAATCTCCCCCTCTTGTTGCAGATCAGTAATTATTTCATCTTGTGATTGGGGACTATTTGTTGGTTGTTTTGCTGTTCCATAATTACTGTTCGTTATTAATTGATTAATTAATAATTCTTTATTATTTAATATTTCCTTTTTGTATTTCTATTTGTCAGTGCCGGCTACCTACAGCGCTGAGAGCCTCGGAGTGCCGGCCAGCGAGGAGATGGAGGGCCTGCGACAGGTACGCCATCGCCGCCCATTCTCGCACACTCGTGACTCGATATGTGCGCCCGCGGCCACCTTACACCGGACCCGCCAACAGAGGGAGCAGGAGCGTCAGGCCGGGCGAGGCAAGCGCTCCAACGACGTGCTCATCGAAATCGTACGCGAGGCCGCCTCGTGTCCTGCTCGTGTGACGCACACGCATTGCGTTCGCGAGCCGCTCACGTGCTGGCCGCTATTCGCGTGGACGTATGCAGGTGGAAGGAAGGCCCCACCTGCGCGCAGGCACATTCGAAGAGATCGTGAAGTGGATCATCTTCAACAACGTCAACGAACACGTTTCCTCCTTCCTCATCACCTTCCGCGCCTACGGTGCGTTTCTCCCCCCAGTGCTATCGTGGTTGCACCATTTTTATTTTAGTTACCTATTTACGTTATAATTTATAATATATCTTTTTGTGTATTTGAACCGGATACTCTTTGCAACCGGCGGATCGATTATTGTTCCTTTTGAAGGTTTTCTGGATCTTTTCCAGATGTGCTTCCCAACCGTCCACCAATTGCGGAGCCAAGCGAAATCCCACTAACAAAACGACTTAATTGCTTTTCGTTAATTACATGCGCTGCGCGCGCGTACCTAACCTAGTTCTGCTGTTTAGCCACGTATTTATTTGTTTTTACTAATATTTAATCATTTCATTGTGTGATTACAGGCACACCGGCCGACTTGTGGGCGGCGCTCATGAGAGTGTTCCAGATCATCGATGAGAAGGACAAGATGCCCATCATCATGAAGGCCGAACTCCGCAAGAAGTACCATTTTGTCCCTCTCTCCCCCCCCCCCTTGGTGGTGTGCCGGCGTGCGTGTCGCAGCAGCAGCAGCAGCGAGCTAAACACGCGGGAACACCCGTGCAGGACCCTCGATCTGCTGGTGGAGTGGATCCGACGATTCTCCTACAAGGACTTCACAGAGAATGGTGACAAGACGCTCTTCAAGGTTTGTCTAACCCCCGTCGCGTTGTTGTTGTTGTTGCTGCTTTGTGTGTGTGTGTGTGTGTGTGTGTGTGTGTGTGTGTGTGTGTGTGTGTGTGTGTGTGTGTGTGTGTGCGGTGAGGCGGAATGAGCTAACGGGTCGGTAATCGCTGCGTCAGAAACTGACCAAGTTCATCAAATCGTTGCCCGCCGAAGAGGCCAACCAGTTCAAGCTCCTCTTCATGAGAAAGGTACAGCCCCAACCCCTCCCCAACAACTTCACCTCGTTCCCTACTCCCTCGTTCTTCTCACTTCTCGGTGACAATGCAGCGAGACGACACCCCGACGGCGACAGCCAAGGCCAAGGAGTCGGAGGGCTCGGACAGCAGGTACCCCCCCCCCCTCCGTCTTCGTTTTCGTTCTCTTTCTTCGTTCTTCGTTCTCTCCCTCGCCCGATTCGTCAATCTGACGCATAGCGGTTCGAAGCAGGAGCGCGTCCGTGGGGTCGATGGGCTCAGGCCGCTTCGACAAGGACTTCTCGTCGGTCGAGGTGCCCGTCTACGCCCCGCCGGTCTCGGGGCTGGCCCTCTCCTCCAGCGAGATCGTCCCCATCGCCATTCCCACCTCCTCCATGCTCACCGGGCCCGCCTCCCTCCACGCTTACCCGCCCAGGGTTCGCTCTCCCTCAACCCCCCCCCCCAATCAACCCGTGTGGTCTCCGTCTGACACCGTCTGTGTGTTGTGTGTTGTGTGTTGTGTGTTGTGTGTTGTGTGTTGTGTGTTGTGTTGTGGTGTGTGGCGGTGAGCAGGTCATCGCCCAGCAAATGTCGTTCCTGGACGCAGCCTGCTTCGCTGAGATTCAGCCCGAAGAGATGCTCCTCTCCAACTGGACCAAGCCGAACAAGGAGGAGGTTGCGCCCACGCTCACCAGCCTGGCCCGCCAGTTCAACATGTGGTCGGGCATGGTGGCCACCGACATCATCCTCGCCAACTCCCTCATGGTGCTCCCCCACACCCGTCTCCATTCTTTGGTTAAATGTCGACAGTGTTGGCTGACAATCTCTGGGCATGGTGCAGGACCAAGTGTTGATGGTCAAGCAGTACATCAGGATTCTCCATCACCTCTACCGCATGAACAACTTCCAGTCACTCATGGCCGTCATGTCCGGTACCTCCCTTTTTATTATACAAAATTAATCTATTTAATTTTGTAAAAAAAAACAAAAAAGAAAATTAATTTCTTTGGCCGACCAAATGATGTGTGCAGGTCTCAACTGCTCGTCGGTGAGCCGATTAAAGCGCGTGTGGAGCAAGATTCCCGCCAAGTACACCGAGCTGTTCGCGAGCATGGAGCAGGTGATGACCCCGCTGGGCAACTTCAAGTACTACCGCCAGATCCTGGCCGAGAACAAGGACAAGCAGCCCATCATCCCCTACCTCGGTACCGCCACTTGCCCGCGCCTGCACTGTGCCGCAAGCGCACACGGCTGACCTCCCGCCTTGCGTTGTGCAGTCGTGTTCCTGCGCGATCTCACGTTCATCAACGACGGCAACTGCGAGACCCTCATGTCTGGTAATCTCCTCTTTCCCGTCGCTTTATTTTATTTAATTATTTATTATTTAATTAATTATTTAATTATTTTCGAGTAGAACAAAGAGAAGCTGATGATGGGTGGTGAACGAACAGAACCGATGGCGCCGACGGACGTGCCACGCGAGCTGCCCAATTTCGAGAAGATGGTGCTGCTGGGCCAGCAGATCCTCGAGCTCGAGGCCTACCGCAAGGTGCCCTACGGCATCGAGGAGAACCCCACCGGTACGACGCACGCTCCACTCGCCCTCCCCTCCCCGTGATACGCGGCCGTGTGCGTCGTCTCTTACGATTCCTACCACTTCCACTCGACACAGTGACCAACCTGCTGAAGAACGTGCGCTACATGGACGAAGACTCGCTCCATCGTCGTTCCCTCGAGCAGGAGCCCATCCATAGCCTCAACGACGTTGTCGGTACGGCTCCCTGCCGCGAGCAACAGATTTCTTGTGTAAAACTTTTATTTATTCACTGATTTATTCAATTCAATTTAATTTATTCACTGATTTAATTTGTTTTTACTTGTTGGTTTTGCAGATGACGAACCCAAGGCGGCCGAGGTGGTGGTCAAGAATCCGCTGGTGGCGCTCAAGGCCATCTCCAAGGACTTCAAGGCCGTGTCGGCCAGCGAGGAGGTACGCGATCCCGGTTTGCCCGCCTTTTCGCTTCTCCACACGTCTAATGACCTCCACTCGCATACAGACCGATCTCTCTGGCGACCTCACGCTGTCGGAGAGCGATGACGCGCTTTCCGCCACCTTCTGATCGGGGTCTCTGCGTCGCCTCTTCTTTCCTCTCCCTCTCTCTCTTTCGTGTCACGCGTACGTGTGGCAGTCACTTCAGCTACTTTCTCCCCCGCGGGTCAGTCATGTGGCACACCTTTTTGTAATCAATACGCCAACCTACCCCTTTAGGCCCCACCAAGTCCCCGCAACTTTTGGCCAACAGGACCGCGAAACAGCAATGCTGTTTTGTCTCATCAGTCCACATTTTCTTTAGCGATTACAACACAACCGGCTGTGGCGCAATTGGTAGCGCGGTAGACTGTAGTCTTGATCATTACCTCGGTAGTCATCTATCGGTTCCTGGTTCGAGTCCGGGCAGCCGGATTCTTTTTGCTGTTCCAGGTCCTCCATCTTTCCCTCGCGTAGAGTGTGATCGTCGAGATATCACCCATACCACTTTATATAGATAACGCTATCAAACATCAACATGGAAGGTTGCTCTCCGTGAGCGCTGTGTCTGTGCCTGTTTGATTGTCGGTCCGCTTGTCGCGCTCAGCTCAGCTCCTCTGTCAAGAAAGCATTCAGGAAGAGGTTGTTGTAGATGCGGGCCTTGGTCTGCAGGCGCTTGACCTCAGCCAGTGTCTCAGCAACCTTGCTGCAGTCCAGACTCTCGTTGTCGAGCAACTTTGTGGTCACCGCATCCATCACGGTTTCGAGGGCGGCCACAGTGTCGTCGACGTGTGCCAAATCGTAGAAGGTGATGCTCTTGTCCAGCGTATCCGTCGGGAAGCCTCGCCAGTTGGCGAGCGAGCACCTGCAGCTCTCGCCGTCGCCGCCGCACACGCCGCACTCGTCGAGCCTGCTGCCCTCTCCGTCACACCCGTATGGCTCGCACATGCCGTCGCCCCCGCACACGCCACAATGGTCCATCTCGGCGCCCTGGCCGTCGCAGCCCGTGACGATCACCTGGACGGTGACCTCGGCCCAATTCGAGTAGGAGACATTGACTCCGCTGAGATACGACACCGCTCGGTAGCGGAGCGTAGCAGTGTAGTCCACTGGCGACTTGGTCAAAAAGTAGACCACAGGGTACCTTGCAGTGGGCAAAACAAGTCAACGATATGAGCGACAGAGTGCGCCCGCGCATGCGTCACTAGGCTGGACAAGTTCGACATACCGAGCCTGACCGGCTACAGGGATGAGGGTGTCGCTCGACGTGATGGGCACGTTGGCTCCTGGGTCGAGGAAGACAGTCTCCAGATCGGACAGACTGTCGACGTCGACCTGCGCGCTGAAGGTGTCCCTCGCGTTGGCCGAGTAGATCAAGAGTGAAAGCGGGGCCAGCAGGAAGTTGGTAGCCGTGTATTCGAGCGTAAGAGGGGCCGACGAGGGAACGTAGACAGGCAATTGGCCATCCTGCCCCTCGAACGTGGCAGGCGCCCCCAGGGGAGACGAGTCGGTGGCTGAGAACGTCACGTTGGGTTCGGTGATGCGGTCGAGATGGAACAGGCCCACCAGGCTAGCGGCCTGTGAGTTGAGCGTGTAGTTGGTTGTGGCGTAGGAGGCGAGGATGTCCTCGGGCGTGCGGACACCGGCCCACACCCTTAGCTCGTCCATGCTACCGGCGAACGTCTGAACTGCGTCGCTGCCCTCGCAGTCGGCCTCCTCGTACAGGGAGAAGACGAAGGGCTGGTCGTGCACGATCTGCCTCGAGCCGGCAAAGGTCGTGTTGGCCGACTCGGTGCCTGGCCACTCGCACGCGAGCGAGCCGTTCAAGTAGACCAATGCCGCGCTCGGGTTGACCAGACCGGGAGGGGTGGCCACGGTGAGGGCGACGTGAGTCCATCGTCCGCTGGGAATGGCGTTGAAACCGCAGTCGAGGTCGAGGGCGAGCCTTTCCATGTTGGCCGAGCCGCCGCCAAACATGAGGTTGAGATTACCGTTGGCCTGCACCTGGAGCAAGAACTCGGCTCGCGATCTACCCTGTAGGGGAGACGTTCGCGGGTAGCGTGCGAAGATGGGCTGTGCCTTCTTGAGGTCGGGGCGGGTCGGCATGACCCAAGCCTCAACAGTGAAGGAGAGTGGGGTGTCGGAGGACTGGATGGCGTGCGAGGCGTCTGTGCTCAGGACGAGCGAAGTCTTGGCCTGGCCCAGGGCGGTGAAATCGAGGGAGCCCAGAGCGGCCCCCGCTTGAAACTCGCATGTAGTACACAGTTGGGCTATAACAGTTGGAGAAGTGGATGCGAGAATCATCATGAGGATGAAGATCAAGAAGAGCAGGAAAGATCGCTCATCAAGATTTGAAGGGGGGGAGTTGTTAGAAGATGGCCAGCGTACCCATGGATAGAGCCGTGAAGTAGGAGAGAAGGAGAAGAGAGGCCCACGTGATGAGCGCCGTGGTGCTCCCCGCCGGCTTCATCTTTCAAACCCTCTGGTTTACACGCGGGCTCTACACTTCTCTATTTTCTCTTACACTTTCCTCTTTCAGGACAGTGTGGCCAATCGTCACCTGAACATAAAAGGGTGCATAGGAAGTTAAATGTTGTTTGCTCCACTCTGAATTGAAGAGACAATAGCAAACCAATCCGCTGTGGTTCGATTCCCGGCAGCGGAATATCTTTTGCGTTCTCGCCGGTTTCCGTAAGGCGGCCCAGGCTTCACACCTCAAAACTCGTATCCTGTCTACACCACATTAGTGGCCTTGCTAGCTCAGTCGGTAGAGCGTCAGTCTCATAATCTGAAGGTCGTGAGTTCGATCCTCACGTGAGGCACTTCCCGTTTTGGGCAATGCAACTTTGCTCACAGTCTTTCTAAAAGAACAGGTCTTTTAGCCGCTCTTCCCTTTTGTCACTTTGGTATACTGCCAATAGTCTAATAGGCTCACCAGATGCAGCACACATCGATTTTTTTCATCGATGTCATGGGTGAAACAAGGTCAAGGCTCGACGACTGCATAATTACAAGGGATTCTTAAACACAAACCGGCTGTGGCGCAATTGGTAGCGCGGTAGACTGTAGTCTTGATCATTACCTCGGTAGTCATCTATCGGTTCCTGGTTCGAGTCCGGGCAGCCGGATTCCTTTTGATGAGCCCTACTCAAAAAAAAGGGTTTGCTACTGCAAAGCAGTATGTATTGGTAAGCAAGGCTTGTGGCCCAATGGAAAGGCGTCTGACTACGAATCAGGAGATTCTGGGTTCGACCCCCAGCAGGCCTGTATCTGCTTCTCTTTTTCGCCTCTTTGTCGGTAAACTCTTTTGGTTGCTTTGTACTGGTGCTTGCGAGTTGCTTGTGTTTGGCAGATTGGCTACTTTGTTTCAAGCCAAGCCATTTCCTTTTTTTCGCTTTAGTGCATGCAGTGTGGATTGGAGTTTTGAGAAGAAGCGTGTGTACAGCCGGAGGGTCAGTAGTAGGTGTAGCAACTGCCAAAGTCGCTGGGCGTGGCGAAGCAGTCGGTGAAGGAGTCGTGCAGTCCGTCGTTTCGGCGTCGGGCGAAGCAGGCGAGCGCGAGCCCGATGTTGACGACGAAGAGCAAGACCTCGACCAAGGCGAGGACCGCGCCGAGCACGCCGGACCGACGCGGTTGACCGCCGCCACCATCAACATCGTCGTTGCGAGGGCTGCCCGCGATGGCTCTCTCGCCGGCGAAGACCACGAGCTGGACCACGACCACGCCCACCAGGCCGACAAAGTCGAGCGGGGAGGGGACCTTGCTCCTGCAGAGAACGCGTCCAATCAGCGACGGTCAAACAGGAGGGGGGGGGGTATTGGAAGGGGAGCGTCTACCAGACGGCTACGAGGAGGAGGCAGAGGCCCGCGAGCGAGGGCAGCTGAAGGAGCAGGCCGCCCCATTGGATGGCGAGGACGAGGAAGCAGAGAAGGACGGGCAGGAGGATGTGTAGCGGCAGATAGGCCGTCAAGTCGGGCAGACACACCTTAAATAGAAACTAATCACCACACACACACAACACACAACACACAACACGCAACACACAACACACAACAACACAACAACACAAAAACATAACAACGTACAACATAACAACATAACAACACAACATACGACACACACGAACCCGCTTGCTTGTGAGCAAGAGCAACAACGCGTGTGGCGTGGGGGGGGGGCAGAGGGCGTACGGCGGTAGTGCAAACGGAGCTGAAGTCGAGGGCGGACCGCCACGAATCGAGGAGGCCGTGCCACAGGTGGTAGAGCGCGATTCCGCCGTAGATGCTCGCGTGCACAATCAGCTTGGTCTTGAGGCCGCTCCACGCCGCCAGGCTCTCCACCTCCTCCGCTGCCTTCCCTGCACACGTGCACACAGCGTTTCCCGTTTTTGTCGACTCGTGAGGTTTCCACGCAAACGCCAGCGCCACGGGCGGAGAACGTAACGGGCTTCCCGTTTCTGGTTGTCGAGTTTCGCCTGCTTGATTTGGTTGGCCCGCTGCTTTTCCCTGAGCTCGTGCAGGGCTTGCCCTCGTTGCTCCTCCTTCTCCTCCTCGCGCTCCTGCTTCTCCTGGATCTTGCGCTCCTGTTGTTCGAGTTTCACCGCAACCACATGGCTTAGCTTAGCTTTGTGCTGTGCATGCGCGCGCGCGCACTCATGTCCACGATGTCGACGTGCACCTCCTTCCTTCGCTGCTTCTCGAGTTTGTAAATGAGCTCCATTGGACGGTACATGGACTCGGTGTCGTTCTGTCGCGACAGCTGCCCAACGATCGACCAGTCGTTGTCTCCGCCTGCAGGCACAGGGCAGAGATCAGGTCAACACGCGCGCGCGAGACCTCGTCTCGGCAAGAAGGCGAAAGGCGTGCCATAGTCTTCGAGGATGCGCGCTCCAAGCGGTCCGCTGGTCGATCTCCGCTTGGCCCCACTCTTCTCGCCGCCCTCGTGCTCGCTCCTCACCAGCGGTCGTGTGTTGTGCTCCTCCTCCTCCTCCTCCTCCTCATCGCTGCGGTTGTGTTGTTCGCATCTGACGTTGGTCACGAGGCCCTCTCTGTTGTCGTCGTCGCTGTCGTCAGAATATCGCTCCCCGCGGTTGGCTCGTGCGTCGGCGAGGAGGCGCAGTTCGGTGGAGCGCGTCAGCGCGGCGTAGCCCTCGCCGCTGTCACCCATCGTGAGACGCAGCATCGTGCTCCTGCGTTCAATTCGGCACCTGAAGTCTAGCCACTCCCTGATCACCTTCTTGAACTCCGATTGCTAAATGTTGTGGTTAGATGAGCGCACACGCACACGCACACGCACACGCACACGCACACGCACACGCACACGCACACGCACACGCACACGCACCACTTCTTCGGCTTGGGCCAACAGGTCTTCGAGTTGCGGGATGGACAGTGCGTTGGCGCGGGCGCTGGTCCATTGCTGCGCGAATTGGTGCTTGCGGTCCGCCACGTCCACGCGCTCGGCCAACGTGGTGGCCTCGGCTTCCAGCGCGGTCCGGCGCTGCTCGCGGAACTGGGCCAGCTTGGCCTCCAGCCGTCGGCGCAGGTCGGCGACCGAGAGACAGGACGACCCTGACACGGCGTCGACGACGACGGCAAAGGGCGGCGCGGCGTCACACTTGCGGCGGAGGGCCTCGCCCAAGGCCACGTCGTCCAGGGCCAGGGCGTCGATCTGCTGCGCAAGCCGGTGTGCCCAGAGCTTGGCGAGGACAACAAACATCGCCAGCGCAGCACCGACTAACGCATTGAACGTGGCCACGTAAGTTTGTATGTGAGGCCAAGAGATACATGGTGTGTAGAAGATGAGGCGGGTACCTGCGGCGAGGGCTTCGAGGACGACCCTGCCCTGGTGGGTCTTGAACAGCAGCAGCCACCCCGCTGCTTGGCTCTGCGTAGTGGATGCTTCGTGCTCCTCCTTCGATGACGGAGGGGCGGTTGGTGATGCAGGCACGTCAGCAGGCACCATGACATGAGCATCCTCTGCGTGCACGTCATCTAGTGGCGGCAGCAAGGATTCGATTGTAGTGGAATTGATAACGGCGGCACCAGCAGCATTAGAGGACGAAACGGTTGTTGCTATTTCTGCCTCCACGTTTTGCTTCATCTCGTGCTCCAAAGCGGGATCAGTTTCTTCCCAATTGTTGAGTACAGGGTATCGGGCTTGCTTGCCGCGGCATTCGGGTGCCTCTGGGTGGTATGAACAGTGGCGTGATGCACTGGTCCCATCTACAAGTAGCAGCACCAGCAACGCGATGCCCACCATCACCCTCATCTTTCGCCTCGAAAGTTCCAACAGTTTCTTTTTATTTTTATTGTATTAAAATGTTGCGGTTTGGCTGAGGTCATGGGGATAGCCACACGATGAGATTGTAGCGCTTGCCCGGACTGGTCATCGGCAGTACCTCGTGCTCGTTGTTGCCAAGATGAACTGCTCCAACGCCTGGCACCTGGAGGGAAGGGTCGTTCGTTGAGGCGTTTTGTTTCGGCTGAGTGGGGCTTACGTGAACCTGTTGGTACTCAAAGTAGCGATCTCGTCGATACCCCTCACTCTTCTTGTCGCCATAGAATCGGAGCTCACAGCCTTCACGTAAAAGATCGAGGCCAGGGGGGAGGTGAGCGCATGGCATCTGCTATGCATAGGAGATAGCATCGCCTGAAACGTGCCATCGAAGCCATCAACGCCCAGGCACACGTTGAAGGTGACCACGCTGTCGTCCACATGCCTGCTGGTCGGCTCGCCACTTTCTTCGTCCACGTATCTGTGCACACAACACACGAGTTACCCTAGATACTGTCCAAGATCATGCCTCACAGGGACACATTCCACATACTGCCACAGCTGGAAGTCGTCGCTCTCCCCCCACGAGTTCTTGATCTGAGGTCGCAAGACAGGTCTTTAGCTGGAGCTCGGAAGATAAAGAGGGCTGTGGGGGCTTTACGATAAAGGAGTGGTGATGCCGGAGTGGGCCGCCCACGTCGGGGTAGAGTTGGGCTACCAAGGGCCACAACACGTGCTCGGCCAGACCCTGCATGCATTCCTGCATTCCGATCTCCTGTGCGAAAGAGGGGCGAGGTAGATGAGTAGGTCCGCTTCTTCCCCGAGGAGGCGATCGAGGGCCCGCACCTCTAGCACGATCTCGCTGGTCTTGGGCGCCGATGAGCTCAGGTAGTGCTCCACCTCCTCGATCAGCCGGCTGGCGGTAGGAATATCGTTTTGAATGCTTGCGCCACAAGGGGGCAAGGGCGCCTACGAATGCGTGCACAGGAGAGGGGAGGGGGGCACCCCGAGAACGCGTCGCTGAAGAGGCGCAGACGGTGCAGATCGCGCCACTGGTGCTGCAGCTCATAGCCTTCAACCCAATCCTTGGCCTCTCCGGTCCGCAACAATCGCCGCAGCCCGGGCGCCAGGTGCTCCTGACAACACCGGGCCGACGATGTCAGCGCAGACCCTTTTGGAGCGTGGAGTTTGGGGGGGGGGGTACAGGGCTGTAGTTGGCGAGCGACGGGTGGCGCAGACGATGTCCGGCGGCTGCCACGGCCTCTTGCCGCCTCTGCCGAAAGCTGGGGACACGCCCAGGAGAGGTACTGGTAGGCACGCACCCAACCTGGGCCGCCAAGTTTGCTTCTTCCATTGGATATATTGAAAAAAAAATATTATATTGTTTTTGACCGAAATAAATACAATAAAAACGATGATGGTTCGGTTGTGCAGAGACGGCCGTCACGAGCGAGCTCCCTCGGCAACGTCGGCGCTGGTGGGAGGGTTGATCTTGCGCAGCCGCTGCTTGGGCATTTGATTCCAGAGCGCCTTGCTGAATTGCACAACCGCCCGGTCCATCCACGCCTGCAGGCACGTTGTGCACAAAATGAGCTCGTGGCCACGACTGGCCGTGATGTGTCAAAGCCATACCTCTTCCCAGAAGTCCCAGCCCTCCAACCAGGCCAGGTGCCCGCCTCGATCGGTCAGACCGAACACGATGTTCTCGTTGTAGTCCACCACGCGAACCGGCACCGATCTGTTAAGGGCGATTGGTCAATTATTTATTACTATTATTTATTCATTATTCATTACTATTTATTTCTCGGACGAAGAGACGCACGTGGAAGGACAGATTGGATCATCGTGGGCGTTGAGGGCGAGCGTGGGCACACCGATGTTGTGCGCGAGATTCGCGCTCGACACCTTCTTCACGTAATCGTTTCTGTTTCGCGTGGTGTGTGTCGTGCGGTGTCAGGAGGGAGGAACGCACGCAGCCGGCGAGCCAGAAGGGTACCTGTCGGCAAAGCCATGGGGAAGCACGGCCAGATACATGTCCAGGTCGAACAGAGAAGGAAGCGACAGAATTTCTGGTCACGTGTAGAAGGAGAGGCGTCAGCGAGGCGAAGCCAGTGGCCAGGGGTTTGCGTGCGTACCGTGGAGCTGCTTCTTGCTGAGGCACTCGATTTGTCGCAGCTGGTCCCAGTGCCTGCAGCCATGCAATCAGCAAAAGATTGAATTTTATTTTATTATTGATTTATTGATTTATTGATTTATTTATTGCAGCGAACGAGGAACGCGTACCTGCGCACGTAGCCGTTCATTTCGTATTGCAGAAGACGACGGTACAAGCGGCTGCTGCCCTGAGACAACTGTTCGCCCACTTGACAGCGCAACAAACCGTTAATATTTATTTATTTATTTATTTATTGCCAAATCTTGCGTGTTGTTGTTGGACGGCGTACCAGAGCAGAAGTCCCAGGGGTTGGAGAGGAGCACGGCCCCGTCGACCTTGGCTCGGGAGCCCTCCTCGCCCAGGTACTTGGCGAGGATGTTGGCCCCGAGGGAGAAGCCGACGGCGATCACCTGCGACGTCTTGCCGTAGCGCTGGTGGATGGCGTCCATCACCTCCTTCGTGTCGGCCGTGAGACCCGCGTGGAACGTCTTGGGCACCTGGGAAGAAGAAAGGGGGGAGGGGGCGTCTCGATGAGCAGGGGTCGACCGAGCCATGGCCGACACCGTCTCGAAGCGCCACACAACATGGCAGTATGACATTACCCTGAGAGGCGAAGCGCCGCAGCCACGCTGGTGCAGGACCACGCATCGCCAGTTGTGCGCGACTCCCGTGCGCAGGAACTGCCTGATGTAGCGCGACCGCGAGGAGCCCTGCGTGCCGTGTAGAATGACACACGTGACCACCGGGTCCTTGGCCGCCACGGTCCAGTCTGGAGAACGCCACAAGACACAACACACACACACACACACACACACACACACACACACACACACACACACACACACAAAGAGAGAGAGAGAGAGAGAGGCTCAGAGGCCGTGACGTGCTACGTGAGGGAGGAGAACGAGCCGTTTACCCAGGTAGAGCTCGCCGCCATCGGCCAGAGGGAAGCACTCGGTCTTGAGCTCGATGTCCGCCCGCCTGCGCCCCAGCACTCCTGAGCCGCGCGGCGGAGGGCGAGGCGTGAGCCCCACGCGCGCAAGGTCGAGGCAACGGGCGAGGACATCGTACCGAGCAGCGTCTGCAGATGCGTGTTGTCGAGGCCGGGCGTGGGCCAGAACTTCTCCTGGAGAATGGGCAGGTCGCGCGCCAGCCGAGCGGCGAGGCTGCCTTGGCGCGGGGAGTGGTAGACCTCGGGCGCCTTGCCCACGAAGCAGAGGTAGTAGAGCGCGTAGACGGCCACTACCAGCCCCAGCACCACCTCGAGCGAGAGCATCTCTGCAAAGCGAGATGAAGACCGAGATGAATGGCCAACTTAAATGAGACAATAGATGAAGACGGGCCTCGCTACACAAGGATCAGAAAGAAGGATGGGACGTACTTACAAACTCACTCCGAGTGATCAGGCAAGCGACTTAATCAAAATTTACAAATTCAAAACAACCCAACAGCAACGGAGATGCCTTCCTTTCGCGAAGGAAAGGAAGCTGCTGTGTGACGTTGTGATCAAGACGTGAAGATGGATGAAAAGGCAACCAGGTAAAGTGCGGTCCACTCCTTGTTGGCTGCGGAATGCAGCGTAAATTGGAATTCCGAGTACGCAAAGAATGCGGATGGGAAAATGCAGCCACAGACAACGCACAGTCAACGGCAACCATCTCGAAACGAACAAGGCGTATAATCGCTACCAACCACAATACACTTGAAGATGGTACGTCTATAACTGTGGTTTCGTTTGCCAGGGCACAGAATCTTGTCGTGCTTACTCTTTTGGCGGGGGGGGGCAATAGTTTGTAGCCTCCCGACAGCGCTCGTCTTCTGCCCTCTGCGGCCGTCGCCTCACGGCTCGCGCCTTCTCCACAGCGTCATCGTCGACCAGTCGCCCTCTGTTCGCGTCCAGCCACTCGTGCGTGCCCTCTTCTTCACGTAACGTTCATTTTGTTCTTTATTATTCTTATTTCTTTATTATTCTTTTTTTTGCACCCACTACTCGATTCTTGTTTACGTTTTACTTGTTTTTACTCTATGATTTGTGGTGTAGCATGGTGCTGGCTACGGGCGCTGCGGTGGGCGTGCTGGGGTCGGCCTACTACCTGCGCTCGTCGCCCCTGCTGGCCGCGGACGAGACCCAGAGCGCGCCCATCGACAAGGACGCCAACTGGAAGGAGAGGTGGCGCGCGAGGTACAACGACAAGATCAAGAACTGGTCCACCCCCGAGAAGATCTTTAACGTCTTTGCCACCGTGCGCAAGGTATATCTCTCTCGCTCGCTCGCTCGCTCTTTGCGTAAGGCTGCGCAACTCACGTTCTACAACTACGCGGCCATGTGCGAGTAGAACGGGGAGTCCTTCATGACCGTGGAGGACTTCTGCGACGCCATCTTGCCGGCCGACCACCGCCCGCCCAGCGAGAAGGGCAAGATCAAGAAGGTCCCCGACTTTATCCGCTTCGCTGGTATGCGTGATCTGCTCGCGATGGCGGTCTCCCCCCCCGATGCACACAGGCCACTCACGAGCGAGCGCGTTCGTTGCTGCACGCGTGCGCGACGTGCAGATCTGGATGGCGACGAGCTGATCTCGTTTGGCGAGTACAGCTTCTTCACCACCCTGCTCAGTCTGCCCGAGGAGCACATCAAGGTCGCCTTCCAGATGTTCGATCTCGATGGTACACGACAAGAGCTCTCTGCATGTTCGCGTGTTGTGTTGTGTGTTTGTGTGTGTTTGTGTGCATGTGCATGTGTGTGTGCGATACGCATACTTGCTGGAGTCAAAACTGAGGCATCACCGACTCGCTTTGTTTCGCTTCGTTCAGGCAGCGGCACCATCTCGAAGCAGGAGTTCAGGAAGGTGCTCCGCGTGCTTCGCAAGGAGGTACGGCCGCCGCCTTCTTCTTGCCTCTTGCGCCAGCTGCTCGCGGGGTGATGCGTTATGGAGAGGAGGAGGGTGGGGGGGGGGCTCACCGATCGCCACCGCCATCGTTGTCGTCGCAGTCGCCTCTGGGCTCGCAGCAGACCACGCAGAAGAAGATGGTGGAGAAGTCGGGCATCTACGCGCACTTCTTCGGTCCCGACGGCAAGAAGGAGCTGAGCTACGCCGAGTTCGAGAGCTTCATCAGGAGCCTCCACCAGGGCGTCCTCCAGCTCGAATTCGATCGCTTCGACAGCAAGGGCACCGGTACACACCCCACACGCCCAACACGCGCCGTCGATGGCTCGCATTTCATCACTATTGTTATTTATATTCATTATTTATTTTATTTATTTATTTATTTATGATTATTCATCGGTCAACGCTCGCGTGGCCTCGCAGGCAAGATCACCGCGCGCGCGTTTGGCATGTCGGTGATCGGCTACGTCGACCCCAAGGACCTGCCCTCGTTCCTGTCCAGGGTCGAGTCGCTCGATAACCAGGAGGTGCGCGTGCCCTCCCCGTCCCGAGCTGAGAAACGCACGCCGCCGCGGCGCTGGTAGTCACGTTCCGTCGCGTAACGATCGTTGCGATGTCGACAGGGCAAGCTGAGCTTCGAGGACTTTGTCAACTTCAACAAGGCCCTCAAGAAGCTGCCCGAGATCGGCCTCGCCGTCAAGCTCTACGCCCAGGGCGGCGAAATCAACAAGAGAGGCATGCTGACCTCACGCCACCCCGACCGAGCAGCGATTGCTATGGTTCATTCGCTGACACCGGTGACACCACCACCACCCACAATAGACTTTGGCAGGGCCGTGAAGGCCATCTCCGGCGTCGATCTCGCTCCCGTGCAGGTCGATGTCATCTACCACGTGCTCGACAAGTACGCGGTCCCCTCCCCCGCCGCACGCATGCGGCGCGACCGCCTCCATTCCTGACGCCCCCACGTGTCGTTCGTCGCGTTTGCAGGGACGGAAACGGTAAGCTGGACCACAACGAGCTCATGGAAGTCATGTCCAAGAGGTGCGCCTCCCCCTCCTCAATCACTTTTGTCTTTTGGTGCACACGATGTGTGTGCAGTCGTCAGTCTCTTCTAAAATGTGTTTTTTGTTGTTTGTTGTTGTCGACACTCAGGGTGGAGAAGGGCATGGCCCACCACAGGGACGTTGGCGTGGCTCGCTTCGTCAACTGCCTCGTTTCGTGCTGTTCCCGCAAGGCTCTCTAATCTGTACTCTCGAGGAATGGAATGCTCAACAACTGTGGTCAAGAAGCGTCGGCGCCTGTCCGTTTGGCGCTGTGTGTGTGCATAAGGTAAACATAAACACATCATGAGATACAACACAGCATGGCCGTTGTCGATCTTGGCGGACAGGATTCTTCGTGCTTTTTGTTGTTGGTGTGCGCAGCAGTTTGCAAGTGCAAAAGCTCCTCGCCCGGCTGGAGGCACGCCAAGGACACCAGAAACGTAATGTAAAAGGATATTCCGCTGCCGGGAATCGAACCCGGGGCGCATGGGTGAGAACCATAAATGTTACCGACTACACCACAGCGGATTGGTTAAAAGAGCTGGATATGTATATTTACCACGTGTAAAATTATTATTGGCGTGCTTGGAAATGCAGAGATTTTGGTTGCCTTGATCGAGTGTGCTTGTCGACTTGAGGAATGCACAGGGCTAGCACATTCCATGCTGAAGCAGATAAAAAGAGGGACAACACCCCCCCCCCGATTGAGTCTGTGCCTGTTGACATCCATGAAATACAACTCCAAAATAATTCCACCTATTTTATGTCTTTTAAAGGAGCTGGGCTGAATCAATTTCAAAGCACTCAACACCATAACACCACTGTGTCAACATGCTGGCCACAACATGGAAGCACAGACCAAATACCACTGCCAACACAAGACATGTGATTGGGCGTACCATGACCACAAACATAGTTGGGTTCTTCACTGGCACAAGACCACCACCAAGCACTACTATGCCTTCCCACGCAAGCTCAGCCTTGCACACCCTGTGGTACAACCTCCATGTTCCCACTCATCATGTACCTGCAGTGGTACCTGGAATGCAACCCACCTCCAGATTCTGAGAAACCCATTGAGTTAAAGTTTGCCCTAGACAAGGGCCAACATTACAGCAGGGAAATGGAACACACAACAAATAGGAGGGTTCCAGGTACTGACTCCAAATGAGCTGCTGTTATCCATCAAATCACCAAAGAACTGTCATGTCTTCATGATCTACATTGGTGGTGAGACAGAAGATGAGCTCCAAGAAAGCCTGGAGAACATGAACAGGGTATGAGCATCATCCACCCATTCTGTGGTCACTGTTGTTCTTGTGCTATTACTCACCTGTAGTGGTGGTTTGGGTGAGAACATGGGACACTGGTGGTTGGTACTCTGCTGAAAGGAGAGAAAGTGAAGGCTGGCAGGAAGGAGTATACCTTTGACCCTGTGCTTACAACCAACCTCAAGGCCCTCATGCAGCTCATGGGGCTGTACTATGTGTTCCATCCAAGCTCAATCTGGAAATGTTGCCACATGCAACAAGTAACATACCTATCTCTTCCTCCTTGTCATGCTCTGCACCTTGTCATGAGCACACAAACTAATCATGAGCACATGCACACACGCATGCACATTCTTGAGACCTGGGTGACTTCAAGAAGGAAGAGTGGCCAATGCACACAGAGCAGCAGAGAGCAGCAATTGCGGAAGCAATGGTGGGAGGTTGTGCTCCTCCCAAGGGCACGTCAATGTATGGGATTTTGGCTTGCCCATCCTGAACTTCCCACTCAAAAGGGTGATCCCCTGCAAATGTCCCTCCTCCACAAGCTTGTATGTTGCACCATACACACATTAGAAAACACTCAACACAGATAGCAATGTCCTGGGCAAGTAAGTTGAACTGTTGCATCACAACTCACCAGTGCTATTATTGAGTCAGTGCATCAAAGCTGCAAGGTACAATGGAGGAGTGTTCAGAACAGGTTAGGCAAGTGTGGAGGTGGCTGATGCATACCATTGGGGGAACAGGCTGAACCAGCCAGATTGTCTTCACATCCTCAGCAATGTAGGTCCACATCAACAAGGCCATGGAGGTGTGGGCCCTCTCATACCCTCTGGTCTGTCTCACAGCACTAGCAAAGGTCAGCATCATGGAGAAAGAGTGGAGAGACCAGGCAATCAAGTTTGGCGCAGCATTCATAAGCACATACTCACAGGAGGATGTCCCCACATACATCCACATCTTTGTGTACCACTATGGCTTCTTCCTTGAGCAATATGGCAGCCTGTAGAAGTACTCTAACTTTGTGCTAGAGAGCAAGCATGCTGAGATGAAGCAGATCCTGGCCAACAGTACCTCATGAATCTCCCAGGGAGATGCTGCCCACCAGCAGATCCACACACTGATCCAAGCTGAGCTGCACTGCAAGACCCTCCCTGCAAGGGCCACCACTGGTCAGCACCAACACATCACCAAAGCACAATGCAACTGGGTGTATGCCCAACTCCCAAACCATCCCTTGCTCCTGAATTTGTGAAGAGCACCAACTCTATTTGAAGCCAATCAAGGCAAGCAGAAGTGCAACAGCCACTGAAGTTAAAGCCATTTGGCTCTTTGTGATGTTCACTTCAAGGTGAGGGGGGGGGTGCTGATGGCATACACAAAGATCTTCTTCTGGTAGTTCTTCTCATCATCTTCTCCTCTTAGTCATGCATGTTCAGGCCATCAAATCAATGAGAGAGCAGCTTGCTGAGATGAGGCCACATGGGGAGCCAGATGGACCATGTGGCTTCTGAGCAATGGCCCAAGAGGATGGAGTACCCTGAGCAGCTGGCAGCAATGCCTTGCATGATTAGGACCCCCTTGGCACATTCATCTGTGCATTGATGTCCAGGCCCTCTGTCACCACTGCCTTGGTCCTTTCCTGCCACCAACACTGCCCATGCCACCCCTGGCCACCATCCTCCTGTCCTCCTTCTCCTCCTTCTTTGTTGTGCACAGTTCCTTACCACACTCCTTGACAAGTAAGGCTTCCTCTTCACTCATTCCATCCTCTTCATCACTCTTCTCACTCTTCACTCCAACACCTTGAATGCTAGTGGGGGAAACCACTGCATCATACCAATATCATCCTTCAGCCCACCAACCAGAAGACTAGCCTTAGTGTGGCACAAGCTTGAGTGTTCTGTGGGCTATTTTGAAGTGCTACTGTCAAGGTACCTTAATTTAGTTTTTCTTATTGTAACTGTGATGTGTGCCATTCACAGATCCTTCAGTGGATGTGGCCAGAGCTATCAGGATCTCAGACATATAAAACTGAGTGTTCAGCAAAATGAGACAGTGACATTATCTGATTCAAGGCACCTCACATCTGTAACATGTCATGCCAAAAAAAGCTGCTGCTATGAAGTCCTTAGGTAAAGGGAGGGTTTGAGACTAAGAGCTTGACTTTCCTCCAGTTGGCTGTTGTCTCCCCACCTAGTAAAAGGAGTGAGCGGAGTGGGATTTGAACCCACGCATCCGAAGATAACAGTGCCTTAAACTGTCGCCTTAGACCGCTCGGCCATCCGCCCCTCATGTCACAAGAATTAGAATGGCCGAACCTCATGCTCCTATCTTAATTAGGATGTTGAGAGTCCCCAAAAAAGGATATTCGGCTGCCGGGAATCGAACCCGGGGCGCATGGGTGAGAACCATAAATGTTACCGACTACACCACAGCGGATTGGTTTGCGAGAAGGGAGCCTCAAGCTACACTGCAAAGCTTTGGCCATCGTCCTTGGTTTAAGCGAATGCCGAGCCATGGCAGCTGGTTTTTTCCCCATGCGACCGCTGTAACTCATTTTGCTGGCCCCAAAACATGGAACAGCTGCCAGACGAGTTGGTGTTGGCCATGCTGAGCCACATCGAACCGCTTTGTGACGCCGCACCAGTGACGGCCACATGCCGCAGATGGCGGAGGCTGATGTTCGACCCACACCTGTGGCGCACTTTCCACCACCGCGTCTTCCCGTCCCACCTCGGCCAACTTGTCCATCCCAACGACACGACCGCCCTGCGCGGCGCGCCGTCGTGGCGCCTCTCGTTCGTGGACAAGGCCACACGGCTGAAGAAGGCGCTGGCGACAGTGCAGCGCCATGCGCCATCAGAGTATGAGAGTCTCGACTGGTGCATGACAGAGGCGGCCGCGGTTGGCTGCCTGCAGCTCGTGCGCCGCTACGCCGACGAGCTGGCCGACCTCCTCTCCCACCGTGGGATGCCGCCTGATGCCTTGGCCACGCTCACCGCCAAGTGCTTCCACACGGTTATGCCGCACGTACGTTCCCCAGTCCACGTGCTTAGCGAAGCCCTCAACAGGGCCTGCGTGGCCCATTCCGCCCCCACAGCCAAGGTGCACCTTGCCCCTCCATTGGGTATTCATTGTTTTTATTGCAATTTATTTCTGCTAACAAAACACATTTTATTGCTTGGGGGAATAGCTGCTCTTGGAACGCGGAGCCATCGCTAAGGAGGGAAGCATGTTCTTGTGCCATGCTGCGGAGAGCCACAACCTCGCGTTCGCGACCATGCTCATGGATCATGGCGCCGATCCCTGCGGCAGCGACAAAGTGATTCCGATGCAGGTCCTCGCCGCCCTCTCTCACCCCACACAACACACATTGCTCGGCCCATGTCCACTGCGCCCCACTGATGCCGCGACGCCACCCACCCAGCATGCAGCGGGAGTTGGCGACGTGGAGATGATGAAGCTTCTGCTTCAGCGCGGGCGGAGCTGTCGTGGACGACAACTACCCTCTTCAGAAGGCAGTCGAGAGGGGGCACATGGAGGCGGTCAGGTTCCTCATCGATCGTGGCTTCATTTTCCTGGACAAGTGCAACCGCTTCACACCCAACGCCGATCCAATGATGGCTGCGATTCGCGCAGGCAAGCTTGACGCCCTGTGCTTGCTGCGAGGCCTTGGGGCAGCGCCCAGCAGCTACCACGTGTGCATAGCTCTGTCCAATGGCAAGCACTCCCTCCCAACCCCTCCCGGCCGGCGCGTATTCGTGCTGACGTTCGTTCTTCTTTTCGATTCGTTCTTTTGGGCGGGGGGGGGCTGGCTGACATGTGGGCAGTCGAGCGGTTTTCGGTGGAAATGTTGCACCTGCTGGGGGAGGGTGTCAGGGCGCTCGATTCCTTTGATTTGCTGATGTCGCCCGTCATCGCATCAGGAAACGAGGAGGCCTGCCGCTTCTTGGTCGAACGCGGCATCAACATCAACGTCCAGAGCATGTTGTGGCGCGAGAGGAAAACCTACACGCCTCTCCATCGCGCAGGTGCGTCTTCCACTCTGAGTTGCACATGATGTGTGGTGTTGTTTGTTTGTTTGTTTGTTTGTTTGTTTGTTTGTTTGTTTGTTGACCAAGGTTGACCATTGTTGCACAACAACAACAACAACAACAACAAACGATCAGCCATGGAAAACAACGTGGCACATGCGCGGTGTCTGCTCGCGTGCGGAGCGTTGGCGAACGTCAAGCTGCGTGACGTCAAGATGACCGCACTGGGCTTGGCGCGGCAGCTTGGCCACGAAGACATCGTCCGACTCATCGTCAAGCACCAATCGGCCAGCAAGAAGAAGAAGAAGAACGTGGTGGTGGTGGTGGCGAGGAACAACAGTCAAGCAGCCAATACGAACGACGAGAGCAAGAACAGGAAGAGGAAGAGCGTCGAGGGAGACGCCCACGTGGCCAACAACAACAACAACAAGAAAAAGAAACAGAAGAAGAACGAGAAGAAGGAGCTGTCAAGCGCGAAGCAGGAGGAGCTGGCGCTCAAGAACGAGGTGCGCCGGCTGGCGAGGATTGAAAAGACGGACGTGTTTGCGCTGCGGCAGCTGCTGAGGCAGAAGGCGGGCCTCAAGGCCAGCGAGCTGCCTGGGCGCAAGCTCGAGCTGCTGGAGGTGGCCGTCGAGTGGCTCACCAGCGGCAACGCGCGCCCCGCGCTCACGTGAGTCGCGCTCACAATGTCATGGCGTTGCGCTTCCCTACCCATCCCACTGGGAAGTTGGATGAAGCAAAGAAGATGTTTGACTGGGAACGGTACATAAAAGGACGCTAAGAGGAGAAGTGTGGAGGTGCACCAAAAAAATGAAGAGGAATAAGAGAGAGGGGAGTCATGACTGGACTCCAACACCCCTGCGGTCGGGACGACAGAGCTAGTTGTGGATGATCATGTTGAGCTTGATCTTGTCTCCGTGGAGCTTGATTGCAGGGACAGCCTTGGGCAGAAAGTCTGTGAGGTTGTCAGTAGTTGGCATGTAGATGACGTTGATGACTGCAGACTTGACGTTGTCATAGATGAAACCTTCCTTGATGAAGAGGAGGCAACATGCAGAAGGAGCCTTTGCAAGGAGCTTGAGCATTGACTGATTGTTGCAGTACAAAGATTGAGAGTCTTGAAGAGCTTTGTGCATGTAGATGGCTTGATGTATGGCGTTGGTCAGAGCAATGAGCTCTGCTTCAGTTGAAGAGAGTGCAATGACAGATTGAAGATGGCTAGACAGCAATTGGGCCATTGGCAAGGCAGGCAATGAGTCCAGAGAAGGACTTGGCAGAGTGCCTGTCAGTGCCATGGCTGGCATCAGCGTGGATGAGAGGAAGAGGGATGCTCAGATGGCAGAGTGCAAGCGTGCTGCTGGGCACATGCTGATAGTGAATTGACTTCTGTGCAGTGCTGTGCAGATAAGCAACGAAGTGATGCGCTGTGTTGAAGTGTGTGGTTGTAGCCACACAGAAAGTGTGTGAGGTAGACTGTCATGAAAAAGATGTCTGGATGTGATGCCAGAGCAACCCAGAGGAGTGTGCTGACAATGTGGCGGTATGGAAGCTTGAAGGTGGAGTTGATTAGATGACTTCAAGATTGCAGCCAGCTGGAAGGGGGGTAGACAGTGGCTTGCAGTCTGGTGAGCTCAGCTATCTTGTCAGGCTGAAAAGGTCAATGATGCTGGCACTGGGATTGTAGCAGATGGTGATGCCAAGAATCCTTGTCACATGGCCAAGATCCTTAAGCCTGAAGTGTAGATGTCTTTGTTGAGGATGGCCTGAAGGAAAGCATTGTTGACGTCCATGGAGCGGATCTCATAGCCCATGAGAATGGCGTAGGTGAGCAGGAAGTGGAGGTGTCAAGGTAGTTGATGCCCTTGTGCTGTGAGAAGCCATGATCAACCCATTTTGCCTTGTAAGAGCTGTCGTGCTTGATCTTGAGGATCCAGCATGTGCTGATGGCCTTCCTGCTGAACACAGCTCAAAGGTGCCATTGAGAACGATGGCATTGCTTCATCTCTGCCAGCCATTGAGTCTTAACAGGAGAGGCAAGTGATGTTGAGGGTGAGTGCCATGGTGTAATACTGTTGGTTGAGGTAGGCAATGAATGAGCTGGCATTGTTGGTGACCAGTGTGTGAGAGGAAGGGGGCTTCTTCTTGGTGGAGTTGTAGTGTGTAGATGGTCTGGCTGGAGCTGGTCTTGGCCACCCCTGTTGCAGAGAAGATGAGGAGTAGTGACCTCCAGCATTGCTTTAGCTCTCTTGTGAGAGAGGGAGGTGCCTTGATGGCAGGAGCAGTCATGGGAGATGCAGGCACAGACACATGTGCAGGTACAGGCACAGACACTGGCGTGGGCATGGGTGCAGGCATGGACACAGGCGTGGGTGCAGTTGTGAGTGTGGATGCAGGTGTGGGTGGAGGCACATCATCTGATGAGATGGTTCTGTGCTATCAGATGTGGTGGTGGGGTCAAAGAGCTGTGGCCTCAGGGGGTCAGTGCAGCTGAATGGTGATGAGCTTGCAGGCTGATGTGGGTGGCACAGATGACACAGGTGCTGCCTTGTCAAGATAACATTGTGAGAGTGCACGACACAGTCAGTGGAGTAACCAAGATGTGGTAGATGGATGAAATGCATGTAAATTGTGCATGGCTTAAGCTTCTTCTTGTGCTTGCTGGGCGCAACCATCATGCCAGGGCAGCCAAAAATGCGCAATGTGTGTAGAGGTGGAGGGTAGCTGTGCAGAGTTGATATGGCAACGTGTAGTTGGTGTTGGCCGAAGTTGGTGTGATGTTGATGAGGGTGGCCATCCAGCTGGCACTGTGTCACAAGCATGTCCAGCTCTCCAACCTCTACTCCAACACAGACAAGGCATGTCTCCACAGCAGTCATCTTGCTCTCCCATGCACACTTGGAAAGCAGGTTGCTGTGCCTCATCCCTGGCGGAGTGCACTGAGCATCCCAGTGAGACCATCTCTGCTGATCACAGGCGTGGGCAGGTTCCTTGATAGAACTCAACACCATTGCTGTGGCGCCACTGTAGAGTGAGGCTGTTGTCCTCTAGCTGGAGAGGAGAGATGAGTGTGTGGGATGCCAGAGACATGATGAATGTTCTTGATCTGAGCACAGGCTCAAGGCGTCCATCAATGACAATGTGGCCACAAATGATCCCAGAGCCGCAAGAGGTCACAACGTTGTTCACAACACTTATGTTGCGCAGAGGGTGTGGGGTGAACTTATGCAGAAGCTGCAGATGCCCCATGAGGTGCAGTGCACCCTAAATCCACAATGGGCACTGGAAAAGGATTTCACAGCAGAGGAGGGAGAGACAGGTGCAGAGGCTGCAGCATTGCAGTTGTGAAATTGTGCCTGGGCTTGATGAAACGTGCTGTACTTGTCCATGTTGCACATAGGTGTGGAGGAGTGCTGCATGCTGTTGTGTGATGTGCAGGTGCTGCTGCACTGTGACCAGCCACCATGGTGGAGCTGCTGCAGAATTCATGAAATCTTAATGCTCATTGACTGCTTCTAACTACACCATCTTTACTGAAACCACTATTACTGCTGTGATGTCTAAAAAACAGCTTGTGCTTCATGACATCATCTACTGCCAACTCAATGCCCTTGCAGTCCTAAGTGATACTTGTTGTTACTGTTGGAGAAGTGGCCACAGTATGCATTGTAACATGGGTTATGCTGGTTTTTTAAGTTGACATTTTTTGATATGCAATAAAAATCACCAAAAGTAATATCTTTGCAAAATGGGAGATTTGGAGTTAAAACCTATTTTGAGCTAACTCATGAAATCAAAATCAATTTTAAAATGACTGGACCTCACAGTTGTGTGGATCCTCTCATAGAAGAGAGTAGGAGTCCTCTTCCACTGATGATACACATCAGTGGGCAGGGGTGGTGTGTTGTTGTGCACAAGGTTGAGAACCTGTGGCAGCACTTGTTTGATGACTGTGTGATGGAAGGGACAAAAGGAATGGTGGAAGGGCTGGAGGAGGGATGGTAAATGTTACTCAAGGTGGTGGAGGGAGTGGTGGCAGCAGAGCGCCAAGTTCTTGCAACCCTGTGGGGATTGGAGGCGGCGGTGGAAGTTATGCTGCGTGGTGGGGTACAGGTGGTGGCAGTGGAGAGAGAGGGCGAAGCTGACAAGGAGCAAGGCTTCCTCTGGCAAGAGCCCTGACCTTCCAGGAAGTCGCAAAGCTTGCGCTCCAACATCTTGCTGATGTAACATCTACACTCGCCGCTTGGCCCGCAACCAATGTTGGCACAAGGACATAGGATTTTTTGGAAGGTTTTTTTAATGTTTTTATGGTCTTGGAAACAAAATTGGAACCGCGATCGTCAGGGCAGGGTCAGGGCATGGAACGCGGCGGAGAGCACAAAGACACAGTGCTTTCGGGGAGATGGTAGAGCGTAGACAGGTTGTTGGGGAGGGCAGCGAACGGTCGGGAGGGCGAGACCATTTACTTCTTGCCGGCCTTCTTGGCCGAGGCGGTGACCTTGCCGGCCTTGGGGTCCTTGCGGGTGACGGCCTTGATGACGCCGACGGCGACGGTCTGCCTCATGTCACGGACGGCGAAGCGGCCGAGGGGCGGGTAGTCGGTGAAGGTCTCGACGCAGAGGGGCTTGGAGGGCACGAGGAGCACCATGGCGGCGTCGCCAGACTTGACGGCCTTGGGGTTGTCCTCCATCTTCTTACCGGAACGACGGTCGACCTTCTCGAGGAGCTCCTTGAACTTGCAGGCAATGTGGGCGGTGTGGCAATCGAGCACGGGGGCATAGCCGGCGTGGATCTGACCGGGGTGGTTGAGGATGATGACCTGGGCGGTGAAGTCCTCAGTCTCCTGGGGCGGGTCCTTCTTGGAGTCACCGGCGACGTTACCGCGACGGATGTCCTTGATGGAGACGTTCTTGACGTTGAAGCCGACGTTGTCACCGGGCACGGCCTCGGGGAGGGCCTCGTGGTGCATCTCCACCGACTTGACCTCAGTGGTCACGTTGACGGGGGCGAAGGTCACCACCATGCCGGGCTTGAGCACGCCGGTCTCGACACGGCCGACGGGCACGGTACCGATACCGCCGATCTTGTAGACGTCCTGGAGGGGCACGCGGAGGGGCTTGTCCATGGGGCGCTTGGGGGGCTTGATGTCGTCGAGGGCCTCGAGGAGCGTGGGGCCCTTGTACCACGGCATCTTGTCGGTCTTGTCCACCATGTTGTCACCGTGGAAACCGGAGATCGGGACGAACGGGATGTTCTTGGGGTTGTAGCCGACCTTCTTCAGGTAGCCCGACACCTCACGCTGGATCTCGTTGTAACGGTTCTCGGACCAGTTGACGTTGTCCATCTTGTTGCAGACCACGATCATCTGCTTGACACCGAGGGTGAAAGCGAGCAGGGCGTGCTCACGGGTCTGACCGTTCTTGGAGATACCGGCCTCGAACTCACCCTCACCAGAGGCGATGACGAGAATAGCCACATCAGCCTGTTGTTGTTGTAGAGTCACCAAAGATTTTACGTAAGTCTACGAAATTCTGATCGAGTAGAGCTTCTAGAGATGAAAGAATAGGATGAGGAAAACGTTACCTGCGAGGTACCAGTGATCATGTTCTTAATGAAATCACGGTGACCGGGGGCATCGATGATGGTGAAGTAGTACTTGGCAGTCTCGAACTTCCAGAGGGCGATATCGATGGTGATACCACGCTCACGCTCGGCCTTCAGCTTGTCGAGCACCCAGGCGTACTTGAACGAGCCCTTGCCCATCTCCTTGGCCTCAGCCTCGAACTTCTCGATGGTACGCTTGTCGATACCGCCGCACTTGTAGATCAAGTGGCCAGTAGTGGTGGACTTACCGGCATCGACGTGACCGATCACGACAAGGTTGATGTGAGTCTTCTCCTTACCCATGGTGGTTGGTGGTGGTGTACTAGTCTACGCTCTCCTCGGAAGCAAAGAAAAGAAGACGGCCGCTCCGCCCTCCGGGTTTTGTCCCCCGTGCCCCCCTGCCGGAGTATGACGCGGACTGAGAATATTCCAAGATAAACTCCGTCACGTTCTCGACGATGCCATTGGGCAGAATGCGCAGGTTATTCGATGGCCCAACCGCATTTCAGAAATTGGCAGACATGCCGCGTAGGGTTCGAGAAGCGCGTGCACGCCGTTTTTCTGCTTGTTTGATCGCCCCGTGCGAAATATAAAAGAAAACAGAAATATATTTTCTTTACTTTTCCCTTGGTAAAGAGGTAGCGTTTTTTTTTTTGTTAATCGATTGGACTGGTGATTGGCTTTGTGGGAAGAAGGATTCAAAAGAAGAAACAGTTGTTCGAAGGAATACAAGATGAATGTAAACAAATCAAGAACGGGGAGTAATCCACCCCCCTCGCCCACGCGACATCCCGGCCCACCCCCATCTCTGCTTACGCGCCACGGGGCCTCTGGTGATGGCCTGTTTGGTTCTGAGCAATCCTCCTCCTCCTCTTCTAATTCTTCCGCTATGTCCCCCCGTTCCGCCACCACTACGCCACAATCCCCTCTATCCGCCCGGGGTCATCGTCGCGCCGCCTCCATGTTCGCAGATACCGCCCCCTCTCCTCCCTCCTCCGAATCATCCACATCCATCCCCTTCTCCCCTTCCCTGTCCTCTTCTCCCGCAGCCGCCCTGCTGCTCGACGGCACCACGTCGTCTCCACCACAATCTCCCTCCCCCTCTCCTTCCACAAGGGGCAGTCGATCAATCGATGCTACGTCGGGCATCATCCCCCGCTCGCAATCTGCGCAGGCTCTACACACGCCCACGCGCGAGGGCGTCGACAGCCTCCTGGTGAGCGGCGCCAGCCTCAACGGAAGCCTCACGCCCCAGCCCGTGCAGCGACAGCAGGCCCAGCCGCAGCAGCAGCGCATGGTCGAGGTGAGCCTCGAGCAGGTGAGCGACCACCAGTTTCTGTCGCTACTCAAGCTCAAGTTCAAGAAGACGCGCCGGCAAGAGCTCGAGCTCAAGGAGCTCCAGCGCCTCTTCGTGCTCGAGGAGGAGGAGCGGCGCAAGCTGGCCGAGGAGAACGCGGTCCTCACGCGCCGCCTCGACGAGGAGCGACGCCTGCGCGAGGCCGCCGACAGCCTCGCCGCCGCCCTGCGCGACGACAACGAGCGGCTCAACTCCCAGATCGAGGAGCTCAACCTGCGCCTCGTACGCGCTGCCCCCCTCCCCTCCCCCCTCCCCTCCCCTCCCCCCGCAAGAGCTCACCGTGTGTGTGCGATGTGTGCGTGTGCGATGGCAGGTGGAGATCATCACCAACGTGTCGCACATGGGAGTGCCACCAGCGGAGAAGGCCAAGGTGCTGAAGAAGGCGCCCAAGCCTCACGACCAATCGTGATCATCGTCGGCCACCCCCGCCCTCATCATACCATCTTCGTGCACTCGTCCAGCCACAGACCCGCCACCACTACCACCGTCACCGTCCCTCTTCACCGCTAGCCCCTCCCGCCTCCCTTTTATATGTGTAAGTACGCAGCAGCAGCAGCAGCAGCGCTGCTCTCTCCTCTTCATCCAGCAGCAGCGCATGTACCCCCCCCCCCCACAGTGCGCCTTGTACACTTAGGGCACCTCTCCATAGACAACGCGAAAGCAAACAACCGCGTTTGCCCCCACCTTGTCTCTCTCTCTCTCTGTCTCTCTCCCCCCCATTCTCTGTTCGTCGCGTGTGTCTTTGGGTCGTGGTGGAAATCATCGTCACAGTCGGTTAACAGGACAAGCGCAACTCCGCGACATTGTGAGCGCGACTCATGTGAGCGCGGGGCGCGCGTTGCCGCTGGTGAGCCACTCGACGGCCACCTCCAGCAGCTCGAGCTTGCGTCCGGGCAGCTCGCTGGCCTTGAGGCCCGCCTTCCGCCTCAGCAGCTGCCGCAGCGCGAACACGTCCGTCTTTTCGATCGTCGCCAGCCGGCGCACCTCGGTCTCGAGCGCCAGCTCCTCCTGCTTCGCGCTCGACAGCTCCTTCTTCTCGTTCTTCTTCTGTTTCTTCTTCTTCTTCTTGTTGTTGTTGTTGGGCTGTTCTTGTTCTTCGTGGGCGTCTCCCTCGACGCTCTTCCTCTTCCTCTTCTTGCTCTCGTCGTTCGTATTGGCTGCTTGACTGTTGTTCCTCGCCACCACCACCACCACGTTCTTCTTCTTCTTGCTGGCCGATTGGTGCTTGACGATGAGTCGGACGATCTCTTCGTGGCCGAGCTGCCGCGCCAAGCCCAGTGCGGTCATCTTGACGTCGCGCGGCTTGATGTTCGCCAACGCTCTGCACGTGAGCAGACACTGCGCATGTGCCACGTTGTTTTCCATGGCTGATTGTTTGTTGTTGTTGTTGTTATTGTTGTGCAACAATGGTCAACCTTGGTCAACAAACAAACAAACAACACCACACATTGTGTGCAACACAGAGTGGAAGATGCACCTGTGCGATGGAGAGGTGTGTAGGTTTTCCTCTTGCGCCACAACATGCTCTGGGCGTTGATGTCGATGCCACGTTCGACCAAGAAGCGGCAGGCCTCCTCGTTTCCTTATGCGATGATGGGCGACATCAGCAAATCAAAGGAATGGAGCGCCCTGACACCCTCCCCCAGCAGGTGCAACAATTCCATTGAAAACCACTTGACTGCTCACATCACCCCCCCTCCCCGCCAAAAGAACGAATGAAAAGAACGAACGTGAGCACAAATATGGGCTGGCCGGGAGGGGTTGGGAGGGAGTGCTTGCCGTTGGACAGAGCTATGCACATGTGGTAGCTGCTGGGCGCTGCCCCAAGGTCTCGCAGCAAGTGCAGGGCATCAAGCTTGCCTGTGTGAATTGTGGCCATCATTGGATTGGTGTTGGGTGTGCAGTGGTTGCACTTGTCCAGGAAAATGAAGCCACAATTGATGAGGAACTTGACCGCCTCCATGTGGCCCCCCTCAACTGCCTGCTGAAGAGGGTAGTTGTTGTCCATGACAGCTCTGTGCTGAAGAAGCTTCATCATCTCCACGTTGCCAACTCCCGCTGCATGCTGGGTGGGTGGCATCGCGGCATCAGTGGGGCGCAGTGGACATGGGCCAAGCAATGTGTGTTGTGTGTGGGGTGAGAGGGGCGGTGAGGACCTGCATTGGAATCCCATTGTCGCTGCCATGGGGATTGGCACCATGATCCATGAGCATGGTCATGAACGTGAGGTCATGGCTCTCCACAGCATGGCACAAGAAAATACTTTCCTCCTCCTCCTCCTCTTGGGATGTGCTCCACTTGATTATGGCTCTGCGTTCCAAGAGCAGCTATTCCCCAAACAATAAAATAAAATAAAATAAAATAAAATAAAAATAAAAATAAAGTTTGATGTAATTGAAACAAAAACAATGAATGCCACGTGGAGGGGCCAGGTGCACCTTAGCTGTGGGGGTGGAGTGGGCCATGCAGGCCCTGTTGAGGGCTTTGCTAAGCATGTGGACTGGGGAACACAGGTACAGTTTAGGGTGGAAGCACTTGGTGGTGAGTGTGGCCAAGGCATTGGGTGGCATCCCACAGTGGGAGAGGAGGTCAGCCAGCTCATCGGCGTAGTGGCACATGAGCTGCAGGCAGCCAACCATGGCCACCTCTGTCATGCACCAGTCCAGACTCTCATACTCTGATGGTGCATGGCGCTGCACTGTCACCAGCACCTTCTTCAGCCATGTGGCCTTGTCCACAAACAAGAGGCGCCACAACAGCACACTGCGCAGGGTGGTCGTGTCGTTGGGATGGACAAGTTGGCTGAGGCGGGATGGGAAGACGTGGTGGTGGAAAGTGCGCCACAGGTGTGGGTTGAACATCAGCCTCCACCATCTGTGGCACATGGCTGTCACTGCTGCGGCATCACAAAGCGGTTCGACGTGGCTCAGCACAGCCAACACCAACTTGTCTGGCAGCTGTTCCATGTTGGCAAAATGAGTTACCACAGGTACAGGGGAAAAAAACCAGCACGACCTTGGCCCGTTGTGAGTAGCGGGAAGTAGGTGGCAGTGCAGCTTCAGATTGATGTCACCTCCAACCAATCCGCTGTGGTGTAGTCGGTAACATTTATGGTTCTCACCCATGCGCCCCGGGTTCGATTCCCGGCAGCGGAATATCCTTTTTAGGAACTCTCCACATCCTAATGAAGATAGGAGCATGAGGTTCGGCCATTCTAAATCGTAAGACACGAGGGGCGGATGGCCGAGCGGTCTAAGGCGACAGTTTAAGGCCCCGTCCTACAGTTTACGTCACCAGCGGACTCCAGTTTGAAATTTCAAAGATACCGGGGTCGGATTCATGAGATGCCAGAAAACTCAAAGACTCCGGGGTCGGATTCATGAGATGCCAGAAAACTCAAAGATTTCGGGGTCGCTTTAGTGGGATTGGTTGGGGGATAAAGAAGAACGCCAACAGGATCGTGCCGCGCTGGCCAGCCCGTTTCTCAACGGTATCGATTTGCTCAAATCCAAATAATTTTTGAAACACTGTTTCCGTGCAGCCAATCAAAAAAACCGTAGGACGGGGCCTTAAGGCACTGTTATCTTCGGATGCGTGGGTTCAAATCCCACTCCGCTCACTCCTTTTAGTTTTTTGGTCAGACTGCGAGCACAATAAGCTTAATTTGAAGTTGTTACCAATTAGAAGCTGGTCCAGATTTTTTGGTGCTGGCACAGCACATAGGACAAACAGGGCCATGAGTTCATCATTGGCAGCATGAAAATCCTTGATGTTGGCAATTACATTATTGCTGATGATCTGATTGGAAGCAAACACACAGAAGGTGGCCAATCCAGGCTATTCAGGTGGTGTATCAATACACACTTCAACCAGACACAGTATTTGATTTGTAAGTTTAGATTACCAGAAAGAGAAATCAATACAGAGACATACCATAAACCTGTGTCCCCCATTCTGTGTTCTTCTAGTTCAGATCAGTTCTGCTTCTCTGGTCCTAATATGTCTGCTTTTCAGCCTGTATTTTGGATGCCTGTGGCCTCCTCACAAGCACTGCGTAGCACTTCTGTGAGTGGGACACCTCCAAAAATAACAAGTGATTTTTATTGCATATTAAAGAATGTCAACCCATGTTACATTGTGTACTCCAACAAGTATCACTTAGGACTGCAAGGGCAATGAGTTGGCAGTAGATGGTGTCATGAAGCACAAGCTGTTTTTTAGACATGTGGAGGTCACAGCAGTAATGGTGGTTTCAGTAGTGATGTTGTAGTTAGAAGCAGTCAACAAGGTCAGTCATCCAGCCCCCATCCCTTACTCAGTGATGAGCATTAAAATTTTATGAATTCTGCAGCAGCTCCATCATGGTGGCTGGTTACTGGTTACTTGCAAATCACAAACATACAACATTGACTGTCAGTGGCACCTTGAAGAAACATGACAGCTGTCTACTCAAATGCTGCTGCTTGCACATCGAACACAATGGCTCTGCACTTTCTTCACTGTCATGTGCAGGTGAAAGCTGCTTCATTGATGGCATGGCAGCAAGGTTTTGCCAGCACCTCCTTCACCACACACATGCTTGCTTGCAACCATAGTGTCCACATGTGCAGTGTTCATGCAGCTCCTCTTCACCACATGGTGCTGATGGCCTTCTTGGGGTTTATGCTTGCCATACCATTGCATATGTGTATGCTATGCCCATGCAATTGTCACCACAAAAATGCCTGCCATCTGGTCAAGTGTGAGCATGTGATGTTGATGGTCTTGGCTGTGGTGAGTCAATGCCTCCTCAAGATCTCTTGCCATTTAACTTCTTGACCCACAGAACTGGCCATAAGGCTTCTACTCTCCTCAAACAAAAGGATAAGACCTGTAATGTCATATAAATATGTTCAACACAGGAATGTAAAGACTTATTCATACACAGAGTGAACAATCAGAAAAAGAGAGATTGCATGAGCCAGACTTTAGAGGATGAAGGGGACAGAGGGCTGGATAACTTGCAAGCTCAGCTGCTGCCCACCAACCACATCCCCAAGGGCGAAGACAAAATTCAAACCAGCTTGCAGCTTGGCCTGGGTCTTCAGCAAGAGCTGTGATGATTGTGCATCTCTCAGAATGAGGACGTGCGCTGTTGGGGTGAACTGTGGCTGTGTCATCTGCAGCAAGTGGTGAGATCTTGCTCCGGAATTGAGCGGTGGACCCAAAGTGGAGGAGGGAGCCGCACCGCTGCACCAAAGGGATACCCCCTCACTATTTGGGCCAGGCTGGTGTCAACCGAGAGGCTGAGAAAATCCGTCCCAGGCGCAACGTTGAAGAAGGCCAGCGTCGCCATGCTGCTATTGCTCCCTTCAACGAACAGGCCACCGCTCAACTGGAGTAGGAACTGCGAACTGTTGGTCATCGAGCCGCAGGCCACCAGAACGTAGTGGCGGTCATCGTGAAGCAGCATCTCGCTCCACCCGTAGGGAGGGTGGGGCGAGGCCGTCAGCCTAGCTTGGACTGTAACTGGGCCTGGCTGGAGTTGGATGTAGCCTGCTCCCTGGCGGTAGCCGAATCCGCTGAGTATACGAGAACCATTGACGAAGACGTCGATGTCGGAGTTGATCTTGAAGTTGGAGACCCCGTTCACGACGAACAGGTGAGCAGCGCCGCTGACTTGGCTCACCAGCACCGCCAGCAGGAAGATCTGAGCAGCGGTAATCTTCACCATCGTGTAGGTAAGTGATGTTGGAGGTGAAAATGCTTACGAAGAGGTGTGCGGGGCTTATCTGTCGCGAAACGCGCCTTGTGATTGGCTTGGGAACGGCCACCCACAACACAACCAACGAGAGGTTTCGGGGGGCACGTCTGATTCGCACGTTCGCCATCGCCTTAGGAGAAAACAGGTGACACAATTGACAGCACACATGTTGTACGTCTTCTTCTTATTCGCCAAACAGTCTCTACAAACAAAATGTGTGCAAGGGCACATACGCGCGTGCGTGCGTGGGTTTCTTTGGGGAGGAGGGGAGGGGTCTACGTGGCGGCGTTGCCCCCGTTGCCCGCCGGAGGCGTGGGTGGTGGTGGGGCCGGGTGGTGCTGGTCCAGGTGCGCGAGGCGAAGGGCCGCGCCTTCGTCGCTCGGGTCGAGCTCGAGGCATCGCCGGTAGTCTGGTCGCGACGTTCGCAAGGCGCGTTCGTGGCCGTCAGCCCGCTGTGATTGTGGTTGTGGTTGGGGAGAGGGGGGGGGCATACCCGCTTTGGCGCCCTCGACGTCCTGCTGCAGGATTCGAAGCTCGGCCCGGAAGCGAAACGTGAACGCGTCGGGCGCGCGGTTGAGCAGCTCCGTGAGGATCTCGATCGCTCCCTCGCTGTCGCCGGCGTCGGCCATCAAGCCTGCAATGCAACGCGAGGGCCGCGGTTAAGCGTGCGGGATAGGCATGCGCGCGCGCGCGCGTTCTTGGCGTTCCGGGGTTGGGCCACGGTACCGGCCTTGACGGTGTAGGCGTCGTGGCACAGGGAGTCGAGGGCGATGGCGGCCTCGCAGTCGGTCATGGCGTTGGCGGGCTGTCCGAGCTCGTAGTAGGTGTACGAGCGCTCCACCAGCGCGTCCACGTCCTTCGCGTTCGTCTGCCGCCCGCCCACGCCCACGCACACGCGCGCACGCAACACACACACACACACGCGCGCGCGCGCACAAACGACATGGGGGTCAGGTGGGGGAGGTGGTGAAGGTGGAGCGGCGTGAAGGTGTACCGAGAGGGCCTGCGTGAGGTCGGCGAGGGAGAGTGCGAGCTGGCCGGAGCAGCGGTAGGCCTTGCCCCGGTGCTTGTAGGCGATGCTATAGCTCGGCTGCAATCGGATGGCTTCCGTGTGGTCCCGGATGGCCTCGTCCCACTCCTCCCGATCCTTTTTTTTTTGATATAAATAAATAAATAAATAAATAAATAATAATATAATATTTATAAATAAATAAATCAATCATGCGGCGGTCAGCCAATAGCGTGCGCAGGGAGAAAAGATTTGGGCCAATGGCGAGCGCCTTTGTACCTGATAGGCCAAGCCGCGGTTGTTGTAGGCGTTGTAGGCGTCGAACGGGTTCAGTCGCAGCTTGAGCTCGATGCACTTTGAGAAGTCCTCGATCTCGCCTTGACCATCATCATCGCGGCATGACGAGGCATGAGTGGCGTGGGTTGGGTTGGGGGGGGGGCAAAAGGGCGTCAGCGAGTTGGGCGGCGATTGGGGGAGCAGCTGCGGGCGGAGGGGAGAGAGGCCTTGCTCTCGGCTCGTACCGCTGATGTCTCCGGTGAACGACTTGACGAAGCCTCGCTGGTGGTAGGCGTCGGCGTTGGTGGGATCGGCCTCGATCGCCGCGGCCGCCTCCTCGAGCGCCTGATGGACGATGAGCGACCAGCACACGAGCGCTACTGCACGCACGCACACGCACACACGCGCGCTAGTGTGTAGTGGACCTTCTCGTAGTTGGCCTCGATGACGAGGATCTTGCTCTTGATGATCTTGGCCTCGGCGACGGTCATGGTCTCGTCGAACTCGGGCGACGCGTAGGCGGCGGCCAGCCGCCAGTCCTTCTCGGCGTTGGCGCGGTCGCCCTGTATGTACTTGGCGTTGCCGCGTCGGTTGTAGGCCCGCGAGAACTGGGGATTGAAGTGCAGGGTGGCCGAGTAGTGGCGAATCGCTGTTTCGTTTTGATGATGAAGTTGGCCATATAGAGAAGGAAGAGTGCACAGGGCAGACAGTGAAGATGAGTGCACTCGATTAACAATCACTGATTGAATGAAAAAAGAATTTGATGGGAGGGATGGGAGCAAATCAAGAGATGCAAGGGAGTAGGAGAGACGAAGGCGCACCCGAATCAAAGTCAGATTGTTTCTCATCTTTCTTGCCTCTCTGGAAAAATTCATTCTCGGTAAGTGTCTTCCATCGATGGCACACCTGCCCACAAGAAAGAAGAGCCTTGAAGTCCAGATGCTCCAGTATCTCGCATATGATGTCGTCTGGCCAGTCGCCTTCCATCTCACCAGCAACTTCTCTTTTAGATTGCAAATAAAAATTCTTTTCTTTTTTTATTTGCTTTTAAATTTTGTTTTTACTGTATTTCGGCAGAGCGGCATGGAAGAGGATTGGAATACTCCCTCGGGTGCGTCAATGAACATTATCAACAATTCTAATTACAATAATTATCTCCATTTATATTTTTAAAATTAATCAAAATAGAGCAAGGTTTGGTAACTAAACTTTGTGGCAGTGGTGCATCGTGGACGGGAGGCAGCGCGGGCATGGCTGCCGCCCCACGCCGACGAGCACAGCGCTCTGCGCTCGGTGGACCCTCGGCACGTGCTGCACGCCACCAGGTGCTCTCCCCTTCTCCCTCCTGCGCGCACGCAACTGGCCGCGCTCCACGTGCTGCGATGCCCCGAGCTCACCACAACTCACCACCCGGGCCTGCACCGCTCCAGAGGGACGAGCAGCCCGTACGTGCCCTCCGAGCGCGTGGTCTGTCTCGACGGCCGCCACTGGAAGTTCAAACACGCGCTCAACGCCTCGCTGGCCCCCGATCCCGCCCACCACCCCTTTGCCGGTCTCGCCACCCTCCCTCCCTCTACATCGTGTAGAGCCTTCCTTTCTGCGTCATCTTCATTATCTGATGCTCTCGCTTGTGGTGTGCGTGCGCGCGCACACAGAGTCGAGTGATGACGATTGGGTCGACATGGAGGTGCCCTCCAATTGGCAGCTCGAGCTGCTGGGCCGGCGCGCTGGTCTGCCCGACCCGACGGCCGAGGGCAACCGGGACGTGCCCGTCTACACCAACATCAAGTATCCCTTCGACCCGGTGGCGCCTCCCCGCGCCCCCCGGGACAACTTCGTGGGCACCTACGCCATGCAGTTCTCGCTGCCGCCCTCATGGCTTGCGGTACCCTGCGCGCATTTGTGCGTGTGCGTGTGCGTGTGCGTGTGCGTGTGCGTGTGCGTGTGCGTGTGCGTGCGTGTGCGTGTGCGTGTGCGTGTGCGTGTGCGTGTGCGTGTGCGTGTGCGTGTGCGATGAACTTGGGCGGTCCCTGACGCTCGCCACTGACACACAAGGAGGACGAGGAGGGTCGTCGCGAAGACGTGTTCCTGCGCTTCGAGGCGGTCAGGTCGGCCTTCCACGTGTGGGTGAACGGCCGGGCCGTGGGCTACGCCCAGGACTCCTTCACGCCCAAGGTGCCCTCCCCCAATCCTGCAATCACGCCACCAACGAAAGCCTTGGCAACACACTCGCAAACCACACTCACAAACCACGAATCACATGCAGGAGTTTAACATCGGCAGTTGTGTGCGAGCCGCGGACAACGTGCTGTTCGTCAGGGTCTACCGCTGGTCCGTTGGCTCCTATCTCGAAGACCAAGTACGCACTTGCAGTTTCTCCTCTTTTTCCCTTTCTTTTTTCCCTTTCTTTTCACACGCGCGCGCGTTGCCCGTCGTGCGTGCCCCGGCGCTCAGGATTTCTGGGACATGAGCGGCATCGTGCGGTCGGTCTGCGTTCATCGCGTGCCGTTCGTGCATTTGCGCGACGTGGCCATCCGCACGGGCTTCAGCGACGCCAGCAGGTACCGATCCGCCCAGCGGCGTGGCGTGACGTGGAGTGGCGTGACGTGGCTTGACGTGACTGCGACGTTAGCAGGAGGGAGGGCACGCTGGCGGCCTGCCTTCGTGTGCGCCGACGGGCGTCTGTCCGAGCGAGGGTGCACCACTACAGCGTCGAGACGCTGCTCGTCGACGACGAATCCAGCCGACGGCGCCTCGACAACTTCTTCGACGAGAACGGCGACGACTACGATGACAAAGACATAGAAGAGGAGCGTCGACAAGAACCAGCCGTGCTGTATCGCTGCACCAAAACTGTCGACTGGGATTCCACTGTCGGTGGCCACAGTGAAGATCGTCTAGACGACGAGGTCGAGCTGTCGTTCGAGGCGGCCATCGACTCCGTCGACCCGTGGACCGCGGAGACGCCGCGCCTCTACACGGCGCTCTTCGTCCTGGTCGGCCGGGACGCCCACGGCCGCGAAGTGGCCAAGCACTTCCACGCGGTCAGGGTCGGCTTCCGAAGCGTCGAGGTCTCGCGCGGCGTGCTCCTGCTCAACGGTCGCCCGCTCAAGCTGCGCGGAGTTAACCGACACGAGTTCAACGCGTGGAGGGGCATCGGCACGTTCTCGTCATTCCCGTCAGCATTGCCCTCGTCGCCGTCCTCCGACAGCAAGCGGGAGACGATCCAGGACCTGCGGCTCATCAAGCAGAACAACTTCAACGCCATACGCACCTCCCACTATCCCAACGACGTCTTCCTCTACCTCGCGTGCGACCATCTGGGCCTCTATGTCGTCGACGAGGCCAACATCGAGACCCACGGCCTGTGGGACCACTTCTCCGACAACCCAGCGTATCATTCTCGCCAATGGGCTCACCCTCCAAGTAGTGGCTGCTGACGTCATTTTTTGTGATTTTATTTTATTTTATTTTATTTATATTATCATTATCTCTTGTGGTAGATATGAGGCCATGTACGTGGACCGGCTGGCCTCGATGGTCGAACGAGACAAGAACCACCCCTCCATCATCATGTGGTCATTGGGTATGAACACGCACACATGGCTTTTTAAGCGATGAGTGCGATTGATTGTGCGCGTTGTCAGGCAACGAGAGCGGCTTCGGCCGAAACCAGGCCGCCATGCGCGCGTGGCTCAAGGCGAGGGACCCCTCGCGGCCAATCCACTACGATCCCGCCCAGTACAGGTCTGCCCTATCCCCCCCCCCCTCTCTTTCCATCGACTTTCAGCACAGGTTCAGAGCGATTGGCTCATATTGTGTCGACAGCGATGTGGTGGACGTGGTGAGCTTCATGTACTCGACGGCCGAGAGGCTGCACCGGGCTGCCGTCGAGGAGGAGAGCAAGGAACAGCCGCGGCCC